>RCNN01000367.1:0-14742 GCA_003667245.1 Heterostelium multicystogenum
AGCAGCATTGCATCGTCACCACACTCCACAGCGTCGACTTTGAGGAAGACTGTTTCGATGAAATTGACCGTATCATCCATCGGACCTCACCACATGCTACATCGCCACCTCAGTTGAAAAAAAGACTGGCGTGACTGCCCCACCTCCAAAGCCAATCTACAACACTATTTCACCCAGCTCGCCACTCCTGTCTTCCGCTTCCAAGCCAGACTCCAACATCAAGTTGTCGCCCCGCTTCAACATATCGAGAGAGCAGATTGCTGAGAGTCTCAACAGCTTCGACCCTAATAGCGCCAAGCTCGGTGTCTCTGCCAACAACACCACCAAGGCAAACCACACACGCAAGACCTCCAGTCCACCAGGTACTATACTCGAGCAAACCAATACCCACACACCCAATGGACACCCAGACGAGAGCCACCTTTCAAACAGTGGCAAGCCAACATCACTCTCAGCAAATCACACATCAAGCAGCGCACTCGGAAACAGCAGTAATGAGATTGGCAGAATGGAGACACATGACAGCGGAAGCAGCGACAACAGATTCAGAACAATGCCTAGTGCCTCGGCGGCTTCTAAAGTCCGCCAAGCCCATCTCGAATATCTTGAGCAACCGCACCACTGGAAGGATAACCATCAACGACGTCAACACCGACACACCTTTTTATATTACCCGTGCAATTCTGCCGTATACTAAGCAGACCTACGAAGAATTGTCTATCAACACTGACGACCTGATAGTTGTATATAATAGCCGCGACATTGAAGGTGATTGGTGGGTCGGCAAGCTTAAGAATCTTTTTGGAATCTTCCCAAAGGCATGTGTTGAAATCATCAATGAGCTTCAGCGATCGAGTAAAGATTCCACTCCTACTCAATCATCACCATCATTACCGTCACAACAGCAACAACATACTACACCATCAACTACACACAAAAGAACAATCTAAGTACACCAACAAATTCATCACCATCCACTACACCAGCACTATCACCAGAAGACCAAGCGATTGCAGCCAAGATTGAAGCATCTTTTTCACATTTTAAGACGATGGATGAAATGATGGGATGCGGTTAAGAGTCTAGCAGTCAAGTTTGTACGACAGACAACAACTTTAAAGAAGGAGTTGGAGCAAGAGAAACTCAAATACGAGCAAGAAAAGACACTTAGAGCAGCTTTTGAACGTGAATTGATGGCTATTAAAAATGTTAAGACTCAAAAGTAACCAGATTCAGCTGTCAAAATAATATGTATTCAATTAAATTAATAATAACAATCTATAGATAACATCTATATTTATTAAATATTTATCTCTACTCATTTTCGTAGTTGGTCAAAGTTAAGAAATAGATATATTTATTGTTTAAGTGGTGTATTTAAATTAATTGTGGTGAAAAAAAAAAAAAAAACAATGGTAATAATTTATCTATTAATAGATAGATATTACAAAAAGTTAAATTAATTGGTAACCATTTAAAAAAATTTCATTTAAAAAAGTGAATGTAATTAGAAATTTGAAATCATCATTCCATTTCTTGTTTTGTAAATCATAAGAAAACTACGATTATTATTATTATTATATAAATGTATTTAAGTAAATCTTGTGTTAGACGTCTCTCTAACATTAGTGGTGTTACTTTGCCATTTTGGAAGAAAAATATTGTAAATAGAAACTACATTACTGCTACTGCAAATTGTAATATTAAAGAATATAAATATGAATATAATGATGCAATAAATAATAAAAAAGAATTTTGGGATGACAAAGCATCTACTTTGCATTGGTAAGTGTGAATAGGATAAAAGCTAATGACTTGCTAATAATAATGGCCTGATAACACTTTCTAATAATGAAAGGGATAAGAAGTATGACAATGTTTTGGGTGGTACTGATGAGAACCCACATTGGTTCGAGGGTGGAAAGCTGAATATTTGCTACAACGCACTCGACAGACACGTCATAGACCCCAGCACACGTGATGCAATTGCATTCATTCACGAGACACCACTCTATGGTACCGTTACAAAGTATACTTATAAAGAGTTGCATGAAAAGGTGTGCTTGTTGGCACAGGTGTTGGTAAATCAGGGTGTGCAGCAAGGCGATCGTGTTGTGATCTATATGCCCAGTATACCAGAGGCCTCGATCGCAATGTTGGCATGTGCAAGAATTGGTGCTATCCACTCGGTTGTCTTTGGTGGATTTGCATCACCGCAGTTGGCATCCAGAATTGAGCATAGTGAGCCCAAGGTAGTGATCTCCTCTGATTTTGGTATTGAGGCCACAAGAACCATAGCTTATATTCCTCTTTTGGAGAAAGCTCTTGAGTTGAGCAAGCACAAGCCACAGTCAGTTATTATCTACCAGCGTGAGGATATCGTTCCCAAGGACATCCAGCAGCTTCCAAAACTGGCAGGCGGATTGAACTGGGCTGATTTGGTGCGTGCTGTTCAGCCCATGACTGACTACGCAGTGGTCGACTCTAAGCATCCCTTGTATATCATGTACACCAGTGGAACTACTGGAAGTCCCAAGGGAATTGTTCGTGAAACTGGTGGAGGTGCAGTGTCGCTCACACATACCATGGGCGGAGTTTTCAATTGTCACAAGGGAGATGCATTCTTTACCTCCAGTGATATAGGTTGGGTCGTTGCCCATTCACTAACAACATATGGTCCACTAATTAATGGAATAACCTCGGTGTGCTATGAAGGTAAGCCAATCATTCCAGATGCAGGAGTCTTTTGGAAAATCGCAGAGAAATACCAAGTTAAAGCAATTTTTACTGCACCAACTGCTGCTAGAGCGATTCAACGTGAAGATCCACAAGGCTTGTTACCAAAAAAATATGATCTTTCAAAGCTTGAGTCTGTATGGTTGGGAGGCGAAAGAGGTGATCCTACAACTCTCAAATACTTGGCAGAAGCAACAGGAATGAAGCACGGTATATTCGACTCATACTGGCAGACAGAGAGCGGATGGCCTATGGTTTCAAACCCACGTGGACTGCTCCCAATACGATATGGATCCGCAGGCATGCCTGTACCTGGAGCAGATTTGCATATTGTTGGTCCTGACCAAAAACGCGCTGAGGTTGGTGTTATGGGCGAACTTCTTGCTACACTTCCACTACCACCTGGCTACTGTACCAAGCTCTACAACAATGAAGAAGGTTTCAAAAAGTCGTATCTTAAGGAATATCCAGGATATTTCAGAACAGGAGATGCAGGTTATATGGACGATGATGGATATCTCTATATAATGGCTCGTGTGGATGATGTTATCAATACTAGCGGTCACAGAATGTCTACCTCAGCTATTGAGGAGATTCTCTACTCACACAAAGACATTGTCGAGTGTGCTGTCATCGGAGCACATGACGACATAAAGGGTGAAGTTCCATTTGGATTTGTAGTGATGAAACAGGACACCATCTTTACCAAAGAAACTGAGGCTCAGTTAATCAAAATGGTTCGAGACAAGATAGGAGCTGTTGCAACATTCAAGTGTGTAATGCCAGTTACCAGATTGCCAAAAACAAGATCCGGTAAGATCGTAAGAAATATCCTCAAAGCAATCTCAAATGGACATACACATTATGGTGTACCACCAACCATTGAAGATCCAGAAGTACCCAGGGAGATCGAAGAGAAATTCAAAATATACATGAAAACCCATACCACCCAAAAATAGTTAGTATATCAAAATCAATCAAACAAAATACCATCCAATTGAAATTATAAATGTACACAATCAATTCCATTATTAATACTCCAATACAATTAGTTGCAATTAATTAACTCCAATCACACACTAACAATCCAATCCAATCCAATAACCAATAAACAATCCAATTTAAACTCAATATTGTAATTTTATCAGGATAAATCCAACTGACTTCTAAATATTTATATTGTATATGTATTGAATTATATAAAATCGACCAATGATCATTGGAAAATGAGTGGTGAGATATATATCTAAAATGGGATATGATCAAATTTAATGTGTGTGTGAAATAATTTTAATAGTTATCGGATCTCGGACAACTTCGGGTTGTTGTTTTGATCTGACTATGGTTAATATATTTTTTTATGTATCTAATTATAGGAACCTAGTTCCTAGTTTAGATTTGAACAAAAATAGTTATTTATTTATAATCTACTTTGAAAACTTGTTTTATTAACAGGTTATATATGTCAGTTGGTAATTGTAGTTTGATTTGATCTAGATTAATTAATTTTGTCTGACAATCGATTTCATGATTCTCGAACTTGTATTTCAAAACTATAAATACCAAAAGAAAATGATATTTCAATCATCAAACTAACTAATCTGTTCTAGACCTTCACCAAGTAAATTATTCTGCAAAACTAGTAAATCAAAGAATGTTATACAGTATGTATACGGAATATTGTATCAAGAAATAAGTTCTAATATAATAATTTTGTCTTCTTAAACAGAATCACTTGCCAACTTGATGTCCTCATCTTCATCATCGATGAACAGAAAGAATATCAATACTCAGTTAGGATCTACCAATATCCAAGCTGGAAATCAAACGGCCTGTGTTGATTTAGATTTACTCATTGATCTCTACTTACTTGGTTGCATTGATGCCAATGGAAACATACGTTGCTAAACCATTAGTAGTTCTACTATGAACATTTATTTTTTTGGTTCAAGATCAATCCAATCCATCTTTTCCATTGAATTCAATATTGTTTCTTTTCTATCACCTAACACAACTAAAAGTTTTTTTCTATTTCTAATATGAATAAATTAATAAACTAAGAATTTCTTAATTACTATTACCAATTTTCCAAAATGATATTAAATTACATGGATACTTAAAATTCCATCTGTCTTTAAAGTCGTCCTTTTGATTCACGGACCATAGTGTTCATTGAACTCCCAAAGAAGGATCGATAATATCATGTGGACTCTGAAGGTATAGAACTTGACGATTTTAGACGAATGACTTTACGTGTAACCAGTTGGAACATTAAGTACATGAAACTTAGTTATTTTATTTTCCCTCTTTTTAGTAATTTCAAAAAAATGATGTGTTTTGAAATTCAAAATTCAAAAATTTAGTTGTTTGTTTTGAATTAACAGCAAATTACAACATTTTACTGAATTTAAAGTCAAATCAGATTCAAGATATGTCAAATAAACACAAAAACAAAGATAAAGATAAGCTGCACCAAGACAATAGTAATAGTAGTAATAAAGATGTAGAAATGAAAGATATTGATGCTAGTCAGGAGCAACCTCGGCCTCCTGAAACTACCACTACAACTACAACAGGCACCTCTCCAACTAATACGGACATCAGTAGTAGTAGTAGTAATATTAACACAGATCTAAGTGATAAATCTAGAATCGAACTATTGAAAGCTAGATTCGAAAAAGAAATCATAAATAGAGATACTCTTTTGAAGAATGCTGGTGATGTTGAGATCGATGACGTTGAGGTACAGATGAATATTCAATCTATTAGAAAAAGTTTAAACAAATCGACACCAAGGAAATCATCTCAACAGGTCGTCGATTATCAGAGGGCACCCAAGAAAAGAATCACAAAGAATGTATACTATGGCATTAATTTGCCTGCAAATGTAGTCAATGACGAAAGAGCATTGGAGGCTGTCGGAGGAATATCACAGATTACCAAAGTATTCAAGTCAAGCGAAACAGAATACCTACAATTCAAATATAGGCCAAACAACTCAAATTGTCGCCCCGCATTCGGTGACAAGCTTCCTACTTGCAACATGCTGTTGAGAATAAGAAAAAACATAACGGAACAACCGCCATCTTCTCCAGAAACTTCTGAACAGGATCAACAAACACCATTTAGTGCGGATATAATTGCAATCATACCAAGTACAATCAAATTCGATGGTATGGCGGACTTCCAGTATATCGTAAGACCAGAGGTGCGACAACGAGATGCCGAACAATATTTTACAGTGAAAGACGAAGAACTGAATGTTCTGCCAACTATATTTTCAAGAATCGACCATCCACTTCCTTACCACTTCAAAACCAATCCCCTTGCTACCTTCGTCCCAGACACACAACAGTTCACAATTGGGTCAAAACCAACCAATATGTCCTCGATTCAAGTCATCAAGATGGATACACCAGGGCCAATTCCAACACCAAACAAAAATATTGAATCGGTTACCACAGTAAACTCAATGGTGATGTCTCACAAAGTGTTGCAACAGCTATTTGAAGAGAGACCGGTGTGGGCCTCTGTTCCACTCAAAGACTACTACCAGAAAAGAGGTGGATCTCTCCGTTATCTTAAGATACTGGTTCCTTTTGTGGCCTACAGTTTTATCAGTGGGCCATGGCGTCTGTGCTATGTACGGTTTGGCTATGATCCTAGAACTGACCCAGAAGCTAGGATTTATCAAGGTATAGACCTGCGTCTTGACAAAGATGCGAATGGTAGTAAGGTTCGTCGTACATTTGTTACACCCAGACGTGGTGCTACCAAACTCAATACCTTTAACTACCAAAATCTGGAAACACCTGGCACTCCGCTCCTGGAAGGTTACTCCCCTCCCATTTTCGACTATACCTTTAGAGAAAATCCAACCCAAACCAGAATCTATCAAATATGTGATATCGAAGTCCCTGTCATTAAAGCTGTTTGTGAATCTCTAACTCCAACCACATATTGCGACGTATGTTTATCTTGTATCACATAAAGCAAGTGTACGATATTAACACAATAGATAACTTGATTATTAGAAAAAATATGGATGGATATCAAAGGATGACCATGCTAATATTGTCAAGGAGATGAAAGCAAAATGTGGACTTCCCACAAAGAAATCAAGTGGGAGCGCAACAGGTCGCCCAAAGCGGACACCTACAAAGACAGAAAAATCAAATAGGACTAGGCAAAATAAAAGTGCTTCGAAGGATGCTTCCAACGAGGAAGAGGATCAGCTCTACCATGAAGATGAGATGGCACATTTCCAACAAAGCGGGGCTGTTGATGCTGAGTCTCAGCCAATGGACACTGACTATGATGAGGACGACTATGATGACACCGACGACTACAACGAAGATGACACCGACATGAACAAGCATATGGACTTGCATTTCCCAACTCTGGCGACTCACGAGCAGCTAGAGGATGAGGCCTATGCCATTCTTGACGATGTAAAAGACACCGAGGTTGAAGGACAACTCAATGAATTTGAAGAGGATCAAGAGCACAGCGACATGGAAGAAGAAGAGGAGAATATGGGTGATGATGAAGATGACTTTAATGATCCAAGCTCTGGTGATGACAACGAAGAATCATTTGATGTTGAAGAGGCAGACAATGACAATAACTAACAACACCGGTGCGCTATCTCAAAACGCCAGACCCAAGATCAAATCAAAATCACAAATAAACAAGCAATCAAACACTTTTGTATATTTTAAACTATGATTTGCAGAACACTAAATTAGTATTTGATTTTAAACTTCATCAAATTTAACACTAAAAACTCAACACAGTCAGTCAATGATAATGATTCAAGGGAAATCGGAATCACATCAATTTTCTGATTTTGACTGATTGCTGATTTCTGATTAAACCAAATAGATATTGGTGAACTCTTAAATTCAACTTGCTTTGTTTTTGATTTGGTTTTTCAAACCGTTACAATTTTCAAAATAAATAAAGGTGACTTTCATCCCAATAATATTTCAAACCTCAAAGAAAATTTATTTGAAAAAAAAAAAAAAAAAAAAAAGAAAAACAAAAACCACACATCTATTTTAAAATTAATAAATAAATTAAAACAACAAAAACAATAATAATAATAACAACAACAATTTAGAACATAAAAAAAGTATCAATATAAATAAATAAATAAATTAAAAAAACAAAAGCTTTACTTTTTAAATCAACCTTAAATTGCTTCCATTGTTTATTTATTATTATTTATTTTATTTAATATTTATTATCAATATATAGAATACGCAGTTAAAACAACAACAACAATAACAATAACAACAACAACTAAACAACAATATCATATAATACAACGAATAAATAGAATAGATAAAATAGATAAGATAAGACTTGATAGATATACAGTAGTAGTAGTATACATTTAGAAAGAAACAAATAGATATATAGTAGTATTTAGATCAATAATATTTATTGGTAGGATCATCAACACTCTCATTTTTCAATTCATTTGTGATGGCAAAATTAATAAGATCTTCTTCTTATATGTATTTGGTTGGAATATTTGTTTTATCAACACAATCTCAATTTGTGTACATAAATTTGGAACCAACAATCAAAATGACTATAATTGCGATAACAGCTACAAGTTGACATAGGACAAGATATCTTATTTCTAATTACGTAATAATCAATTCGAATATTTGGCATCCAACAGAATAATCAATAATTTCAAATAGACTTAGCTTTGTTTGTACAAACAAAAATAAGACTATCTTTGAATTTTTTTGAAACTATTCTTACTTTTTTCGCTGTGGCACAATATTTGAGTCTTTTCATTGGTCCAAATCTCTATAGTTTTGTGTATCACATTTTACAAATTCTAATTTTTACCAACAATATTAATATTAATAACAATATTCACAGAAATTACAATCAAATACTAGTTCCTGTCGACTTGTTTAATAACAATAATAATTTATCAGAGAAAAAGGTAATATTGAAGTGCTTATTACCCAGTCACCAGTAGAAGCAACATATTATAATTATATTGTGGTATATCTGTTTTTAATTAATTGTTGGTTGCCTGTGGTTTTTGTTTTTGTTTAAAATCAAATAGCCCAATATCACTTGATTTGATTTCACTCACTTAGGCGCCATAAAATTTAATTTAAATTGGTTTTGTGAACACCCAAGGTTGATTTGGATAATTTCCAACTTCCCAAAATTATTAAATCATTCTGTTAGAATTTAAACTAAATAAGATCACTCACTTCCTATGATCATATATCATTGTAATAGCCATTATTATTATATAACAAACAACATTCTGATCAGAAATAAAGTAAAATATATATTATAAAGTAATACTTAGAAGTTTAAAATCATACTTTAATAGGTTGACATTTTTCATCATCACTACCATATTTTGTTTCACTCTAATTAAATTAAATCAATCAAGCCATTACTTTTATTTATAAATAGACCATTACACTCATATTGCTATTATTCATTTACTTAATAAATTTAAATATCAAATTAGGAGTGGTCAGTGATATTATTATTATCACTCCAAAACAGTAATTTAATTTAATTTGATGGATAATTTGATTTGTGGTGTGTTAAAGATTATATTGGTGGTTTTGGTTTTATGTGGTAAATTAAATAATTTAATTACAATCTTTGTACACTTAACATCACCAATCAATATAAAATATAAATATAAATTATTTTGATAATAATAGTGGTTATGGTGATACTAGTGCTGATGGTGTAGTAATAATAATAATATTGTTTTGTGTTGTTTTTTTTTGTTTGTTTGTGGTTTTATTAGTGTTTTTGACTTTACAATTAATGATACACTCCACCAATACAATACATTCATCCTATTTAATCTCTATACTTTCAAAATTCGAGGAAAGGAATATGAAATTATTCAATTCCAAAGATATCATTGAATACATACCACCAGTAGCACACTGCTATTCTACCACATTCCCACATTAAATGATCTAATGATTTTATTACCACTAATCAATACTACTACTATAAATAAATCTAATTATATTGGCTTAATAAACGCAACACATTTTCATTCACACAATTTAATATATATATAACAAATATATTTATTTAAAATATTTTCTTACATACATCAAACAAAAACAACAAATAATAACAACCAAAAACAAAATAGCAATATTTAAATATTCATAATAATAATAATAATAAAACATATTATATACAGTTGTGAAAATAGCAGTAATAGGAGGTTGCTATAGTAGCACATTCAATATCGAAGTAAATAGATAAAATTGGTAATGGCAGTTTATTTCCAAACACCCCTTAAATGTTATATTGCTTTCACTTACTCTCACTCCCTCAATTACAAAATACAGTTAAAAATTGGTTATATGTTAAATTAACCTCAATCACACTCACTCACTCCACTACTTTATTCAACTTCCATATTGTTAATAACACTCAAGAGGTAATAAATCATACACTTTCTCACTAAATACTCAAAAATCAAAAAATCAAACATATGTTTGACCTCCTTTTTTAATAGTTGTTCTTGATGCATTTAATTTAGAGTTATATAAAAAGCATATTTGATCAATTACCTCCCACTCTATTGACTCTTTTGGAGCACATATTATATTAAATAAATATTATTTAATATTTTAATTATTTTGTTGTTGTCACTTTTAATTTTACCTATTGGTTTTAATGTTGATTTATTTTACATTATTTAAAATTCGAAACAGCTCACTAACCACTCAATCTTGACTTCTTAGAGTAGAGCAGGAAACAATCACCAAATAGATTGATTATAACAAAAATATTAAACTGGATAGTCAATATAAGCTGAAAAGCAAATAATAGAAACAACATAGAGCTGCTATCAATTTTAATATTTATTAATTTTTTAATCCAACACATGATGTCTTTTCCTTTACACGAAAGGAATCCTCATCATATGAATGGTGGTTCCAACTTTACAAACTGGAATGCAAATGGAGGTGGAAATATGAAATATGCAGATGAATGGTAACTAAGATACTCTGCTAATGGAATGCCACAGCCATCCATGCAAAATAGTAATGGCGTTGGAATGATCAACCCAATTCGATTCCCTGGACTATAGAAATAAATTATTACAACAACAACAGCAACAACAAGCACAATATATTGGATATCAACAACAACTTTTAATGCAACAACAACAGCAACAACAGCAGCAACAACAACAACAACAACAACAACAGCAACAAAACAACTACGACATCTGAAAAAATTTGTATCAATCCGAATTAAATGATGGTTCAGATATTTTATTGAATGGTGTGCACAAGAATGATTTAATATTAGATCGGTTCTCTTTTCTCAAGATGGATGAGAGCAACGGTTACCAATCATTTAAATTCCTTCCAAACAAACAATAGTAAATCGTCGTATTTTAAATCAGAATGGAATGATTAGCCAAATAAATTCGATGAACAGTCTCATTGGTGGAATGAATGGAATCAATCTAAGCTCACACGATCCATATTCAAATTTTAATTCTATAGCCAATGGCCAAAGCAATAATAGCAACAGCAATAGTATAAAGTTAAAATAGTAGTATCAATGGTACTAATAGCAATAGTAGTAACCATAACCCTGTAAATAACAATAATATTAATAGTTTAAATAGCAATAGTAATAGTCATATGAGTGGTTCCAACGGAATGCATCAGCCAAATCAATCGCCCTCACTGAGCATGCGTCCAATTTCTCCATCAAATCCAAATCTTAGCCAACTCTTTTCGATCTCCAATCTGATGCCCTCGATACCTCCAAATGATTTTATGGAAAAGTTTAGGCAGCTCATTTGATTTGGTATTCCATCATTCCAACAGCCCCAATTCTTCCAACCTCCACAACAATCACAGCAACTACCACCATCACAACAAAATCCACTCTCACTCTCACAATCAAAAATTCAAACTCTTCGTCAATCCACTGCAGGAATGCCAGGACTCTCACCAACACTTCAACAACAGCAATCACTTTCTAAAATCACTTACCACCAGTGATCTTTTAAATCCATCTGTACAATCCAACCCAAATATCTCCTCTATTAAAATACATCAAACTCCAATATATCTACACCACTTCAACAATCTCAACAAGCCAGAATGGTTCAACAACAACCAACTAATCCCTTATTCCTCAGCCTCAGCCACCATTACAAACATCTCAAAATATACCACAACAACCAATACAACCACAAACACCTATCACAACCCTCGATGATGCTAAAATTTCCCAACTTTAAATGCTAACAAAGAACCCAAGAAAGTTAGTGAAAACAAGAATCCATTGTCTGCATCACAAGAGAAATTGAAAGAGGAAAAGCTTAAAAAGAAAAAAGAAGCTAAGGCATCAAACCGTAGATAATTTGCATCCCAAGAAGTAAAGTCAAACTATCATGGTTTGAGTTCCAAAAATTTAAGCTCTAAGCGGTGTTGATACTTCAGTTGAAGGTAACAGTGATGAGCAGCCAAGTCGTATATTATGGGTTGGTAACATAGGAATGGATGTCTCTGAAGAAGAGCTCAAATCTGAGTTTGGTGTATATGGTGAGTTAGAATCAGTTCGTATTCTCCACGACCGTTTCTGTGCCTTTGTTAACTTTAAAGACGCTAGCAACGCTGCCAATGCCAAGCGCAACATGCACAACCAAGTTCTTGGATCACAGTTTATCGTTTGTCAACTTCCGTCATCCAAAATCCGATGATATGTTCCCAAATGGAACCAACGGTACCAACTACTCTTATAACCACTCCAGAGACCCTCAACTCGCTGTCACGTGCCATCTACATTGGTAATGTTAGTGACAACCTGCCAGAGAAGGAGATTTCGTAAGGAGTGTGAGAAGTATGGAGAGATTGAATCTGTACGCATTCTCAGAAAGAGGCATGTGCATTTGTCAATTTTAATGAATATCCCCAATGCCACTGTTTGCGTTACAAGCACTCAACGGAAAGAAACTTGGAGATACTATTGTTCGTGTCAACTATGGAAAGCCACAACCACCTTTTGGATCTGAGAGGGGCTCAAGCCAACAGGATTAAATAATAGTGATGGCAGCAATAGCAATAATACTTCGCCAGTACTTAATCAACCACATTTAAGTATCAACTTGGGTAGCAGCAATGCGTCAGGCAACAAAGTCCAACAACAGACTCAAAACTCGCCAAAGAAGTTTAGTTTCGGCAAATAGCTCATGGGGAGGTGTAATCACAAGAAATAATAGTAATAATATAGTAGTAATCCGATAAATAGTATAAATCATTTGCAAAACAATAATAATAGTATAGACCATTCAAAGCAAGAGCTTTGTGAATTTTGTTCAATTGGACCCAATCTAAACTACTAGTACCATGTTATCATTCCTGTTGTGACTCTTGTGCTTCTATGCTTATTCGCCACTCTCCAGATAAATTTGTTAGGTAAGTATTAACAACAAAACTCTCGATAGTAGTATGCTTACCACTTTTGATTTCGCAGATGCCCATCCTGTAAAGATTTAGTTAAAGAATTTCTAACTCCATCTCCAAATTTTTAAATACATAAACATACCATCCATATCTTTCATATGTAATTATGATTCTACTTACTGCTGTGCTGTTGTTTTTAATCCATTTAAATTTTTAATATAAATTAATTAATATAAATATAATATAAATAAAACTAATATATAAATAGCAATTAAAACTTAAGTACTTAAGTTTGGTTATGATGATAGTGATGTGTCTGTCTAACCAATAAATAATTATGCGAGTTGGGTTGTTCAGTTAGAAAAACAAACAAGTTTTAACACTAGTTGAGATATTAGAAGTATGATAGATTGTTATTACTACCAAACTAACAATTCTCCTCAACTCATTGAGAATGAAAGCACGCGTGTTGGTTTGACAGGTTAGATATCTGTCATTAAAGTTAAATACTTTCGGCTTAATTAAATATCATACATTTGTTTTATTTAAAATTAATTAAATTATGTTTTTTTGAGTGGTTGGTTGCAACATAATCATTATGAAAGAACATCCAAATGTGAAAAGTAAATGCACTTGAGTTTCAATTGAATTCACATTAATACTTTTTACTTTGAAAGTGATGTATAAATAAGATAACTTAAGTTTACTAAGTTTTTAGTTTAGAGAGTCATATCTGGTTTGATTAAATGATTGCAAAAGTTAATTTAAATATAAATATATATTTTTGTATTTGTATTATTTGTTGTTATTGTTGATGTTGATATTATTGGTTTGGTTGAATTATTTTAGTTGGTAGTCCTATTCACTAGCATCACTTTCATCATCGTCGTCATCAATCATCGTCATCGTCATCTAAATGTGCTGGGAATTGGACGAATGCTTTGGGTCTGGTTCTGGTTGTTGGCATATCTTTGAATGGGTAAACTAATTCTCCACCAGAATCATCGTCGCTCTCGTCAGAATCATCGTCACGGGACTTCTTTGAACTCTTTGAAGATTTAGATACAGGTTTGGATTTGGAAGAGGAAGATGAGGAAGATGATCTTGATTTCTTCTTCTTCTTTCTCTTTTTCGTCTTCGCTTTCGGACGATGGACTGTAGTCCTCATCACTCTCTGAACCAGATTCCTCTTCGCTGTCGTCGGGAACAACGAAACCATCTCCCTCATCGTAACTATCTTGATCGCTATTCTCCTCCTCTTCGTCTTCCTGTCTAGCTTTCTTTGAAGACAATGAAAATGGATGTGACTCTTCCTCCAGCAGCTGGTTTCGATCCACCAGACTTTGGAGCCGGTTTTTTAGGATTTGATTTAGCGATTGCCTGTTCGGTGGCAGCAGTCTGCGCCTTTTTCTTTGCGGCCAACTCTGCTAGCTTTCTCTTCTTGTCCTTCCAACGTTGACATTCTATCTCTATATAATGAAATTCTAAATGAAAATATGTATTATTTAAGACTCAGAGTCTGAAACTTAAGTTCGATCTAAATTTG
>RCNN01000368.1:0-15160 GCA_003667245.1 Heterostelium multicystogenum
TTTTACCAGCAGTCGGTGTGCCAGGTTCAACATTTTATTATTACCCTCAACTTTTCAGTTATCAAATGCAACTGGTGCAGGACAATTTGCATATGTTGTCTATTATATAGTTAATCAATCCAAGTACAGTACGTAGTATAGCATATATTTAAGCCCATGAATGATTTACTAACATTTGTTTCTAACAGTGTATTCCAAAACTTTTGCAAACTATGAACCTGGAAACTACACAATACAATTCTCTTTTTCTACCAAAAAACAATGGTTCATTCCCCTTGGGAAATTACCCAGTGGAGTTATGTAAGTATATGTAGCTCTTTTACATTGACACTTGATATTAATGTTTGTTATTCTTAGTTATGTGTGCATCTGAATGTGGTACACACACACCCGTACAGTGTGGCACTCAATCAGTCTGCTTCTAGTGGAGTTTAATCTAAAGGATCCATCAAAAGTAAATGAGAAACATTTAGTAAACTCATTTGTCGAGGCCCAAACCGTACTTCCACATCCTATGATCTTGAAGATGGAGTAGATCACTAGATCATTTATCAACAACAAACATAATTCATAGCAATCTATTTTATTTGTATTATTTCCTTTCCCACTCATCATCATTCAACAAGCACTTTCATATTATTACCCCTCTTTGTATAAAATAAATTCTTCTTATGTTATTATTTGCAGTTTGATTTAGTTGACTCTCTTTAAAGAAGGAGTCGATCCTTTAGACAATAAAGAGGTCTAAATCAGCCAAGCAAATCGATTTCAAATACATCTAATCTATTGAATCAATAGTCTTTTATTTTCTAACTGGTGGGGTTGGTGCGGGAGGAGTCGTACTTGTAACTCTGATCGGTAGTTTTCGCATAAATCGCTTCTGGTGACTCTGCAGGGGTGATCATTACTCTGTCCAAACTCATAGTAATCCAATAATTCTTTTTGCAACGTCCCAAACCTAAAGTTGTTGAATAGAACATGATCAATATCATCATATCAAGCGTTGAAAATGAATGTTTGCTCTGCAAATATGTACCTCTTTCATATCTACATTTAAATCTGAAAACCATTGCTTTAAATCTTTCTTTTTGATAAAGGCAACTAAATATATACAACCAAGGGCAATGACATAGGGCGGGTATAGCAATGACACGTCTGTCTTGTAGGAGTCATTGACAACGCCCCAAACTGAATCTAAACAATCTAATCCACAATTTTGTAAATACCTAAGCAAGTGATAGCGAGGTCCATTTGTTAGTTGAGACTTGAGAATTGGAAGATTATGTAGCCAATCTTTGTTAGGTCGGTTGATAGTTACGTAGGTAAACTCTTGTAGGGATGATATATAATAAGTTCGAAATTTAGCTCTTCAAGTACATAGAATTCACATTCTAGAATATCGTTCATCGTGAAGTTATAGGTATTGTCAATCTCTTTCATTTTAATTGCACACTTTTTGGCTTGAGTAATACACTCCTCTACTTTTGACGACAGATATAAGCATGTCGTTGCAATTAACCTTGGTTCACAATCTACAAAACTATTTCTATTGACAGTTCCTTGATGTTAGGACTATAAAGAACACATATCGATATGGAGCTAATACATACTTTAAATAGAATCTTTTAAAATATACTATGGCGGTTGCAATAGCTCTCTGTCTAATTTTCAAAGTTGATCCTAATAGATGAATCACTGACACACCGAGGTTAGTTACCACTCTATTGTATCAAGATCAAAGGGAATTGCATGGCTGCTAGCTTGACAATGAGACAGACTTACATTTACAATAGTGTATCTTTAATCTCTTAAGTTCAGTTGGTGTAATATACTGTTTATCTTTTGCATTTGCATTTTCTATCTTTGCTTTATCTAATATCCATGATTTCCAATGTGTTGAATCCCAAAAGTTGGCAGCCATCAAAGATATATAAATAAGAGTTCTATAAAAACAATATCAAAGATCTATGCTAAATATATATTAATATAGATATATAGTGTTGATCATCAATCAATCTATCCACCAAAAATGAATCAGGCAATCTCACACTTTACCTCCTTGGTTATTTTCACTTTTTTTTTTGAAATGCAGCAAATCAAAGAAATGAAAGCCCAATCATTATGATTGGTTTAAAACAAGAATATGCAAATTTCATTTAGGAAAGGCAAATCAGTGGAAGTTATAGTTTGAAGAAAAATGTTCAGCAACAACTATAGTTGACTCTGTTGTTGCCATCGCTCAATGATGCAATATTATTTATTTAGAGAGGAATGTGATGCACTTTGATATCGTTGCGAGTCTTTGTCAGCGTTGCTATTATAATTTTGCTTCTGTTGTTCGATTGATTCATATTCGTGTCTCCAAAAGATTCGTCTGAAGATTGAGAATTTTCTGTATTGGTTTCGCAATTTCGATGACTGGAGATATATGATTCCGTTGAAAAATCCCTGTAGCATGAAAATACCACGCGCATAGATGTAGTAGATGTTGATGTCTTGGAAGTTTGGCTCTGGATCTTTGTTGTGTATTTGAACCTTGATTGATATAAACTCGTAGGTGTCCAGCACCAGCAGCATCAAGAAGCAAACTGAGAGTATGGACGGATAGTAGATTACGCGCCATACAATACGCTTGGTGTTGATCATCTTTTCATTGGTGTAGAGCAGTGATCGCTTCGATTCGTAGGGTACAAGAGTACCTCCAACAATTTGGTATATGGTCACTATGAAAATAATCAAATTGAATATGGCTATTGATCCCAAATAAATGTTTCAATGACAAATCTAACGTCGTCGTTTGGATTCCTGTATCTACAACGGTCTCCATCGTCACCCAAATGAGTTCGGGTCAAGATGACAATTAAAATGGAAATGCCCCAGCATCCAATATGATACAGGATGTTATTCTTTTGTAAATCTTTTGAAGGTGAAAAACATAAAAACAATAAGCTACAATGTAGTAATGAATAAGAAGAATATTAATATTCTGAATATATCTATCTATTTCTCTATCCAGCTAAATTGTGCATACTTTATAGAAATGGCTAATGTCCAAAAGAAATTAGCTAAAATAGTAAATTGTACGATTGCTGCTTGTGTAAAGCAAAGTGGTGTAGATCCTAAATAGTTTATTCATAGTAGTCATTAGTATATTTGGTACATGCGTGGCAAGAGAGTATCGAGATTATACAATATATACTTACTTAATATATACAGAGATAGAGAAGGTGAGATAAAAGTTGGAAAAGTTGTTAAAATTGAAACAAGTATACAGAGAGTTGGCCATAATATAATATTGGATACGCTTTTCCGTAGAACTGGAATCCAACAGTAATGTATAATGACTGTCATACAACCTAGAAACGATAATATATAACATAATAACACGAATATATTCGATATCATCGTTTCATAACTATGATTACTAAACACCATGGTTTGACGGCTAATTGGGTAGCTTCTGCTACTTTTTAAGAAGACTGTACTACTACTATTGTATTGAAATGCTTATAATTATTATTATTATTATGTTTATTATTAAATGAATGATTACGTTTCTTATATATAAATATTATCATTAAAATGTTTCATGCTACTTTTACTTTATTGAGTTTGCAAACGATGATGGATTTAAGGTGAGTAATTAGATTTAGTTTTGCAGTGGGATGTAGTTTTAAGTAGTAGTGTGGTGGTGATCAGAAATTTTCTCACCAACTTGTAATAAATTTTCGTAACTGTAATTTTTTCAATTTAAAAATCATTTTATTTTGGCTCAAAAATACCGCAATTGTTAGTGCTTTATTTTGATTTGTAAAGAGTGACCAAGTATTTGTAACGGGCAACACACTCTTTCTTTGATTTTGGTTCCAACATTCTTTGCAATTTGGTCCCATCTGTCTGTGAGTGATTTGTCAAACTTTTGCAATCCTTCTTCGAGCAACTTTTGCTCTTCGACACTCCACTGCTCTTCCTTTTTCTTTTCTTCTTTTGGTGCTGCTGCTGGGGCAGCGGCTGGAGAAGCTGTGGCGGTTGCTGCTGCCTTGAGGGCAACAGCGGCTGGTGCTGTTGGGTCGATCTCTTGTCTAGTTGTGAGATCAGATGCAATTGGCTTGTCACCAACCTTTGTTTTGAATTTCTCGTAGGCAGAAGTTGTTTGGACGACTGGCTTGGCGAATGCTTTGGTTGGTTGTGCCTCCTTGGCTTTGTTGATAACCTCTTTGAGGGTACGGGTTGGAATCATTGTGGCAATACTCTCCCATCTGTTTTTGACAACCTGCTGGGAACTTCTGGATGGCTTTAGCCAACTGTGAAAGCTCGTCGTCAGACCAAAGTCTGTCATTTTGAATCTCCTCTTGCTTGGCTTTTTTGCTGTCATTTGAAATTCTCTCACGTTCTTTCTTGTCTGCTTGGAGGGCATCAAACTTTGATTTGAAAGATTGACGCTTCTTCTCGCTGTCAGCAGCCATTGTAGTAAGTTCTTGAGTGTACTCTACTAAGTCCAAGTGGGAGAGTTCAGCACAGATAAACTCGACCTCTTCAATGGAGGGTGGTGATGGCATATATAATGGTTCTGGTGGACCATAGCATAGCTTACGGAAAGCATTCTTGGCACGATTGATAATCTTTGTTTCTTCCTTCTTCTTATTCTTCTTCTCCAACTCCTCTTCCTTGATACGCTTCTCTTCCTCCTCACGACGTTGTTTTTCTTCGAGTTCTGCCCTCTCTTTCTCTTGTTGAATCTTCAATTTAGCATCGATCTTAGCTTGCTTAGCCTGTTGTCTTGCCTGCTCTTCATCACGTTGCTTCTTGATGATACGAGGATCTCTCTTGTAAGCCATATTTGCAAGCTCGTTGATACGAGCAGACTCGTCCTTTCTCAACTTAGAACGCTTCTTCTCATTCTGCTTCTCCATCCAACGCTTTTCATCACGAGACTCTGCTTGCTCCAAATCATAGTCGTCATCAAAAGAAAAGTCTCTCCATGATTTGAAACCCCACCAAAAGTCGTAGAACTTAACAACTTTTTCGTAAGGGGTTTCCATGTTTCCAAGTTTAGGAGCAGGCTGGATGCTTGACCAACGAGAGTTCATCTCGAACACTGGTTCGAATACCTTGAAGAAATCACCACGATCTGCTTCGTAGGGAGTTGGCAAAGAGTCATCGAATGGCTCCTTTGAATCGTAGGCTCTTCTCTTCTTGGCATCACTCAGGACATCGTATGCCTTCTGAAGTGTCTTGAAGGCTTCATCGCTTCCACCTTCGTTCTTATCAGGATGGCAAATCAAGATCATCTTTTTGTATGCCAACTTGATATCGTTCTCAGTGGCACGCCAACGGAGATGACCGAGTCCCATGATTTCGTAGTGATCGATATCCTTTAACCAATCCTTTGACTTACTCTTGTACTTCTCTTTCAAAGCCTCAAAGTGTTCGTCAGAGACGTTGTCCTCTTCTTCGGAGCCATCGGAGGCCTGATTGGTCTCTTCATAGACACCAGTGTCATGTTCCTTACGCTGTAGCTTCTTCCACACGAATTCGAAACCCTTACCTACAGGGTCGACAGCTCTGATGCAAGGCCAACCACCCAAGCTAGAATAGTAGAACTCTCTAACTTGATCGCCTTCCTTCCAGTAATCGGCGGAAGGTGAACCTACTGATACAACTAATTCCATTTTGTAATATTATTGTTCAAAGTTGAATGAGATCAGTGTGAAAAAAACGAACCACCCAAATTGGTTTCGTTTTATTTAGTTAATATTTTCAAAAAATCAATTATATTTTTTCCAATTATCATTTGGGGATGTTGAAACTGCTTGGCATTTTATTTAAAAAGATAGGATGAATGTATATTTATACATAGTAAAATGTTTAAATAAAATGGATGACTTGATGTGAATGATTTCTATTGATTATTGATCAATTAAGCAGTCCATACTTTGATAGTAGTTGAACCGATGTTGGTTACTTTCAAACGTCCACCTCCAAATGATCTGCTGAAGGATGTATTAGCATTTGGTCCGAGTGAGTTGTCCTCATCTGGAGAGACACCAGCTTGCATTCTGACTCTTCCTTCTCTGTTGTCAAGGTTTTGTACATGTACTTGAGTTGATCTTGGCCAAGCCCAGGTTGGAATACCACTGTGGTTTTCTCCTGGTCTATTAATTAATAATTCAAAATTTTATTAATATTACAAAACTATTTATCAAAAGTCCTTGTTCAATTCGATTTAATAATACCTTAATGTCCATGGTCCTGCCATTGTTGAATTTTTAGATTATAGTTTGTTTAAAAAAAATAAAGTTTAAAGAAGTTGATTGATGTTTGTTACTTAATTTGATGTGGAAATTGAGGAAAATGCTTACCTATTTATAGTGAATTTGCCTCAAAAACATTGGGATCTTAGAGATGATCTTAAATCTTTTTGTTTTATCTCACCAATTGAAAATAGAATACAAATACATATATGTTTAAAGTAATTACATGTAAAAACTCACCCAATATTTTCCCCCAAAGCTATACAAAATGATATATATATATATTTGTATAATCAATAATGAATGACATCTTTTATTAAAAGATGATGTAATATATATTTAGGAATAAACGTTATTTCTTTAGTGGTTTCACGAGAGTATATTTATTAAAAAAGGAATTCATACATGATATGTTTCACCACCAATGTTGGTATAATCAATTGAAATTGATAGGAATCCACTGTTTATTGTCATATTTAGGTAATGCAAATGTAACTGTTCATGCATGGAACATGTGAAACTAATTCAAACTCAAGATGATTGGAATTCAAAATCATTCTTGATAAACCAATTTGATAGTTTATTAGTCGATCTGGAGCACCAGTAAGTTTAAAAAAAGTAAATAAATACTATTATTATTATAAATATATATATATATTTGATGTATCATAATTAATTCTATTTCTTTAATAAATCTTCTGATCTATCACTTGGAATTGCATGCTGTTTCATAATTCTAAGGGTAGCTTCTTTTGCTTCTTCTCGATCCAATATTATTAAATATTCTATTTTATAATAATAATAGTAATAATACATATGATTAATAATAAGTTATATTGAAATGTCTTTTTATCTTATTATTTTAAAGATCTAAAGAGAATGACATAAGCTTAGATATAACATACCATTTGAAAGTGTAATTACTACATGTGGTTTGGTATTTTCCTCAATCAGTTGAACGAGGTGAGCTAAATTTTCAATTGGAGTACCATTTACTTTTCTAACTTCCGACAGTCCATAAGAACTGTATCCATGATTAACTTTGTCAATCAATATATGTGAAACAACTACTGTCTGTGAATTGGGCGATGTTATTTTTTCAATCTTTTCAAATACTCGTCTGTAGGTCTGTGCCAAATCTTCGGCAATTTCCAATAGGAAAGGATAGGTAACTGGTGTGAAAATGAAACCTGCATAACAGAAATAGCTTGGGCGCTTATCATAAGTTTGGTATGGAACTATTCTATGTTGTGGAACCAGAGGAATTGATAAATCCATTGATTTTCCGTCACGGAATACTGTTACATCTATTTTATCACCAATAAAGTGTGATGATAGTAAATATTCATAATTGATTCTCTCACGTCTTCTGAAAGCAATCGATCCATCATTGGCGATGGCTACTCCATTAAGATGAGTGATGATATCATTACGACGCAAAATATCTTTAGCTTCTGAGAGTGGATGTACCTCATTGACCAAAATTCCAGTGAGATCCTTTGGTATTCCATAGTATGATTTTGGTACTGATTCCAATTGTTGTGCCATCATACCAATCATTGGTTCACCTGTGAATTTTCCATTTCTTTCAATATCAGTTAAGAATCTATTGATTACTGGTGTGGGGATGATAAATCCAACGGAGCTGGCACCAGCAAGATTTTGGAAAGCAATACCAACAACACGGCCATCCATGAGTGCTGGTCCACCAGAGTTTCCAGGATTGATTGCCGCATCGATTTGAATAGAGAGCAATCGACTCTCAGAGTGAGCATAGTGTTGGAGGTCTATTCTCGATACTACACCTTGTGTAATACAAATATTTGAACCTCCAGTGGGGAAACCAACAACTGTAATGGTGTCCTGTAGCTCTGGAATCTCTCCAAACTCCAATGGGTCGATTCCTTCAAAGAATGTATCATCATCGACTGTCAACAATGCCAAATCATATTCGTGAGCAATACCAAGTATACGCGCATGATATTTGTTTGGGTTACCAAACTTGGTCAACATGATGCTTGTTTGATCCGCAACGACATGTGCATTTGTAAGAATACGATTTCCAGAAATAACAAAGCCACTTCCAGTTACCTCACGCTGTGGTTTCATTTGCCATGGAATATAGTGGTTCGGCGAAGACAATACAGAGTATACTTTTACGACTGGATCCAAAAGTGGGTCTGAATTGCCTGGATTTATCTCGAAATATGCTGGTTTTGGCTCAAGTGGGGCAACTGGTTGTTCTGGCTGTGGTTTCTTTTGGATGAATGATGACTCTACTGTTTGAGAAAGTGGTTGCAACTCTTCTTTCTGTGCATCCAAACAATGCAAAGTTGTATCGACGGTCGATGAGCAATAGGATCTTCTCAAGTTGACAAAAGATGAAGTTGATCTACTGAATGATCTCACAAAAATTGAGAGAACCAACCCGAAAAACACCACTACCACCACCATTACCCGAAAAACAAATACCACCGACTCTATTCAAAGATCTTGAAATATTATTTATCATATTTATACTATATATATATATATATATATATGTTTATATCTCACTGTCTTTTATATGTATGTTTCTAAATATATTATTATTATTATTATTACTATTATTCAATATTATTATATCAACATTGATTGATATTATATAGACTATACTTTTACTATTAAATGGTTTATTATCGATGATATTTTTTGTGGATATGAAGCAAGTAAAACAGTTATCTTATAAACTAATGATACTTTACTAATGATATATAAATAATTTTACAACTACACAAAGCAAAGTAACAATATATCTATGAATTATTAGTATTGCAATACTCTGTTGTAGTTTTGTGATGATTTGCTTTGCTTTGATTTTGATTGTTTGTGATATAGATAGATGATCTCTTATAAGATGGCTATGAATCTAATGATACTATTAATTAGAGTGTCTAGGAAGATAGCACTGCTCTATTCATACAAGTGCAAGAGTCTCCCAATTCCAAAATGGTAAATTCAATATAAAAATTAAATAAAATTTAAAAATTAATTAATAATTCGTTTTTTGGACTCATGTGTCAAGTTTATGTGTGGGTTTTTTTAGATCAACCGAAAATAACACAAATAAATTGTAGATATAATATTTATTTGGAATGTTATGTTTTTTTAATATTTACATTGCGGTAAATTTAATTATTTATTTCTATCGTTATATATATATAGTTGTTACAACAACATGTTTAATAGTATAAACCAAATCTAATTGATTTAGTTTTCGATGAATCAGTTGATTGGTTCGAGTTGGCGAAAAATGTGTTGTCTGTTGGCAAAATTGAGGAAATGCTTAGACCATTGTTATCAAGAGATTTGTTTCTCTTTCCCAAAAAATCCGAAGATTGGTTCAACAGGAGTTCATTGTCTAATAGGAAACTTTGAAGGTCTTTTGTGCTGTTGTCATCTACATTGATTGGCTCTTCCTTAACTGTGTAGGTAGGAATATAATAATTTTGTTGAGATGACTGTTGTTGGAGTGGTTGTTGTTGTTGTTGTTGAATTTGGTTGTTGGAGGGATTGATCAATGTTGTTGGGTTAGAGTTGAATTTGTATTGTATCCAGAGGAATTGTTATTGGACAAAATAGAGTTTCCATTAGCATTGCTGTTAAAGTTATTCAAGTTTTTGGGGTGGTGATTGCAATTGGCTAAGTGACATTGATGGTTGTTGTGACTGTTGAGCCCTGTTGTAGTTGTGAGAACAACAATGCATTCAACAAATTATTTTTGTTGCTGTTGTTTGCTGTTGTTGTTGTTGCTGTTTGTTGTTGCTTGCTGTTGTTGCTTGTTTGAATTACTTGTGGTTGAATGGGCTGTTGTAGAGTTTGTGGAGCACTTGATTGAGTTAGAATTTACTTGAAGTGCAAGTAACTGTTGAGGTGTCAATGAACCAGTGTCTTGTTTGTTGAGGAATTGTTTGAGCATAGACATAATATTGTTATTGGCTCCATTTGAGCTATTTATACTGTTGACACTATTTGACGAGCTGTTGGTGCTGGTACTCGAAGGTGGGTCGGGAGTAGCAAATTGATTTTGGGGTGGTGTATTTTGTGGTGGTGTTTGATAATTGCTTGGTGATTGTTGTGGAGAGTGCTGCTGTGGGGCCTGTTGTTGTGGTGAGGGTTGTTGTTGTTGTTGCTGTTGTTGCTGTGGTGGTTGGTAATTGGTAAACTGGAATTGTTGTTGTGGCTGTTGTGACTGTTGTTGTGGCTGTTGTTGTTGAACTGATTGAAGTGCACTTGTAATCAAGGAGTTTTGATTTTGTGTATTACTAATATTAGCAAGTTCGGCCAAAATAGATGTTTGCTTGTTTTGTAAGGAGTTTGGAGAGAATGGAGGTTGTGTATTATTTGTTGGTTGTTGAGTATTCTGGTTATTACTACCAAGAATAGCTTTTGTCAACTTTAATACACGGTCCATAAGATTCTGGTGTGACTGTTGAAGATTCTGGAATGCAAATTGCAGCTGTGAGTGTGAATCTTGCAATTGGCTATGAGAGAACTTCAAATCAGTGTACTCAGTCTGTTGCTTGTTGTAATTATAGATCAGATTTTGTACGGTATTGTTTGGATCGAACTGCTCTGGATTAAACTTGACATCGGCTGGGGACTGAGTTGGTGTTGAGTGATTCGAGTTTTGGTTGATAGAGGCCTGAGTTGTTCCTGAGGACAATGATGGAATTGAAATATTGGTAGGATAGGAAATTGGTTGCTCGATATCGTCCATCCTCGTCAGCAAAGCTATTTGATTGGGGTGCAGATGTTCTGTATTGGTTTGGATTGTTGTTTGTTTACGGTCAATGATCTTCTAACGCTCTTTCTTCTCTTGATATTGATCATTAAGTCAGGCTGAATGCTTCTTAAAGAAATCATTGGCAAATTCGAATATTCTGGCTTGTGATTCTGATGACTCATGATCAAGTTCTTCATTTTGAGATGACTTTTCATCATCTACCTTGTGAAATCCATAAATATTTAATTGTCTGTAATCATTATAGCAAAGAAATGATCATATTTATGATTAATAAAATGCAATATTACTTTTATTTTTGAAATACATACCTAATAAAACTACAAAATTTTCCAGTCTTGAAATATTTTGGTAGTAACTTGGTTTCAAATTCAGCACAATTGGTAATGACAATACTTTCACCTAAACGACCCCAACGAATGAGGTGATTGTTTTCAGTTGTTTCTAACATTTGAATCAGACTTTTAATGAATGGAGCGACTCCATCTCTCGTTAATGCAGTAGACATGTTGATTTTACTTGTTTAAATAATGATGATATTAATAATAATTTACAATACTAATGAGTATTAGATGTTGTTACTAACTATGTTAAGATTATAATAAATAACTATGATGATAATGTTATAATAATAATAATAAAATAGTTGAGAAACTGTGCAAACAAAGCTTAACTAGTAGTTATGGTGCTGAATAATGATTTGTTGTAGGACTGTATGTTGTTCTTTATGTTGTTCTTAGTGACAGTTGTGGTTGTAATGTTGCTGTATGGTAGAGAGTGTGGTGTTAAACTAATGTATAAAAATTTGGTTGATACACAAAGAATGCCCAAATAAACACACAATAGATTTTTGGAAGAAGACAACAGAAATTAAATAAATCAATGATTTGTTTGATTAATATAAATAAATACACTAATAATATATTATGATTTACGGTTATTATTACTTTTAATTTTATATATATAAATAATATTTATATATTTGATTGGGTAGCTATTATTTAGATAAAATAATAATAATAACAGCCTATATTATACTATAATATATTATAGTATTACTATTATTTATATTTGTTTGTTTTATTTTTTTTTTTTATCTTTTTTTTATATTTCTTTCTTTCTTTATAAATAAAAACAACTAGAACATAAATATATTATAATATTTAGTTCTATGGTGATATTAATTACAAAGTTCAGGTGAGGTAACAACCGAGTTTGAGTTGTGTATTATTTATAATGTTATCAACCAAAAGAAAATAAGAGAAACTATACCTTTTTGTTTTTTAAAAAAAATTAACAACAATTAAATTAATTAAAAATATTGTGAATTAGCAATTAAAATAAACTAATACCTCTTAATATCTTTTAATAGTATTATTGTTGCTAATTGACAATATTTTGAATTAATTCATTTTTAGTTAATTTTTTTGTTTTCTTTTGTTTTGTCAAAACAAAAAACACGAAAATATTTGGTGGTGGCAAGACCCTTTGGAGTCACTATTGTTGACAAATGTGTTTGGAGTGAAGATGGGGGTTACATCAAAATGTTTTTTGAGGTGATTCTTTAGTATTCTTCTTCTGTCTTTCAGTTGGTATGATGGAAGGATTTCTGTGCTAAAAATCTTCTTCTCCACAAGTCCTAAAAGATATAAAGTGGTTAATGGAATGCATTCAGCAAAATTTCGCAAATATACCTTTTGTTTATGATATGTGCAATAATTATTTGCACTGGCTGCTTGATCAATGCTATCATCAATTATTTCGTGAATGATGTATTCCTTTTTGGCGATAATCTATCTTTCAAGATGAATTAATATTTTAGGTATTAATTGATGATTGATGAATCATTGCATTTCTCCTTTGATTGGTCGATTAATTACTTCAAGAAAGTTTCGTTTGAATAAGCCTCAGAAATGTATTGATCAAAAGATCCATATATAGTAATATTATTATTACGAAGTCTAATTTATTTATCTTTAATATACCTACTAATTTATTATTTGTAAAATGGTAAACTGGATCTTCTAAAGAGTTTCAATTTTGGATCATAATATCTGGATTAAGGATCTTCACTTTAAAAAAATAATTTATTTGGTTATCCTTTTTAAGCTTAACAATAATTGTTGAAATCAGTTTTACACTATTTTAGTAAATTGTCTTTTATTATTCTATACAAGTTTGTAGTTTGTCCAAACTATCAATTCTTTATTGGTCTGCGGTTTGTGGTTTGGATTTGGTGGTTGTGGTAGTCGTATTTGATTTTTCCTCATCAGCCTGCAAATATGGTTTTGAAAGATCGCCCTCAAAAATAGGCATACTGGTGTGAACACTCATTGGCATTAGTTCGCCTATGAGATCACGCAATGTGATAACTCCTTGAGTCCTAAACATGTCATCCACAATATAAAACACGATGAACCGATTTGGTTACGAAAATGTCAATTAAATCTTCAATGTACAATCCACTGAGCATGTTATGGGCTTTCTATCGATAAACTCGTAGACTGGCTGGAACAATCTCTTCCAGTTTTCACCATTCTTTCCAATTTTTTTAATGTCACGTGATGACAAGTTTCCAACCAAAGTTCCATCCTCTTTAATTACTGCCACCCTCCTCCAACACCCATGATCTTGATCAACTTGAAAGCATCAATGACTTGCTCATCCTCTAGGACCGACATTACATATTGATTTGCAGCACTCATTTCACCCAACCTTTCTGAAACGTCTACTTCCAATTCTTTCACAATTCTCATGAACCCAGTGTACAATATCGAATTCTGTTAAAATATCAATGATTTCATCTCTATCATCTACCACTGCTATCTATTGATATACCTTGCTTTGAAAGGACCTCAAAGGCACTAAACATTGTGGTACTTGGTGAAAGTTTTTTGATATTTAACTGACTTTCCAATATGGATACTCTATTATTTAAAATACAATGGTTAAATATTCCTACCCATTCAATTTAAATTTAACAACTTACCCATAATTTTACCGACTTTAGTTGTTTTAAACTCTTCAATAATCAAACAAAGATGCTATTTTCTTAAGATGTCCTAATATATCCATATATAAGTTATTAATATTTGAAATCCATTATTTAATAATTTAGAATTAAACTTTTTCCAACTTCGTCTACATGAATTTTAATAATGTCCATATAATCTATCATTCCATAAAACAATTCCCAATTTGTTTTCAAAACTGGACATGATAAAATATTATTTATTAAAAGTTTCTAGATAATAGGAATATTAATTAATAAGATATATAGATTTAATTGAATATGGTAATAATAATATTACATTGAATATATCATGAATTGACTCATCTTTATGAGTTACAATGATTTCCCTTCTATTGGACAATTGTCCATTCCACCATTCTTCTTTTCTTGTTGATACTAGTATGTTCAAAATAGAAATACTATTTGTCTTGGTCACGATCGAATGAAATCATCAAAGACTGCTTATCATCGACCAGCTCCTTTCCTTCATCATCGTGCCTTTCTTGATCTCTTTTGATGTCTTTGTCACTTTTACTACTTTCAATTTATTTTGTTCTTTCTATACAAATTCATATAGAAATTTCATATTTTTGGTCATTCATATGAAATCCCAACAATTGCCAATATAATAGATATTAAATTTCTATATTTGAGAAATTTTTTAGATAGTATGGCATGAAAAAAAAAATATCTAAAAAATAAAGAAAAAAAAAAATAAAGAAAAAAATAGAATAGACCTATAATTATTAAAAGATATTTTTATATCATATTTTAATATTATACTTTTATGTTTATAATTGATTTTTTGATTTATGATTTCATGGGGTTATTATTATTATTATTATTATTATTATAAGTTATAAGACAACCGTTTATTGGTTATGATGGTTGAAGGTTGGTACCTGGGCAGTAGGTGTCGGAAACGGAGGTCAAAAGAATACCAACGATCAAACCGTAAAGACCCCAAAGCTTCAGAGAAAATGAGAATAAGCATCATAATAACGTACAACTTGGCTTGTTGACCGAAGGCCACGGACACCCAGAGTCAACCAACAATACCAATAGCCATACCGGCAGCAAGACCCACAAAGACGACAGTCAAACCAGCAC
>RCNN01000369.1:0-28151 GCA_003667245.1 Heterostelium multicystogenum
GATCCTCAGCCTGGACCGCCCATTGGCCCCTGCTCGAACGGGACAATCATTTTGTCGCCACCAAGCGGCTGTTTCCCGAGGCGCGTGACGCGCATCGGTCTCAACCCGGTTCTATTGGCCTGGTTGATTGCTCCCGAACATCGCCTGTTTCACCAGCTTGGCACGCTTCCCGTGACCAGTGGCACAAACTCTCCGAAGACAAGCGTAATGCCTTGCGGGGGATCGGCTGGCAGCGCTGGTCCGCGTGACCGGGAGCGCGATGCACGGGGGCCGCGCAAGGATCGGGCAACACGGTTCGGGGCATCGACTTCTTTTTTCATGCATCGGCACATGCTGGGCGCCGCACGTTCGATGCAGGACTTGCCATCGTGGACGTACTTCCCTCAGCCACAGCCGGGGGCTGGAGCGTGAATCGCCAGGGGTTTGTTGCGTTATTTCGACAATCATGAACGGTTTCGCGTTGCCGCCTACCTGGATGGCGGCCGAATGACAGTGCGTATACCCATGGGTCAGCGATATCAAGGCGGCGCGAGACTTACCACAGTAACTTTGAGGTCTGGGAGTCGCAGTACCGCGACCTCCGCTACCTGGCGAAACTCACTTGGGGCAGTTCGGCTCGGAGGTGGAGCTGGGCCTGCACGACTGGCTGCATATGCGCTGGGCCGGTGCCCGCGTGGACCCCGTCACGGCGGCGCGGTGCCTTTTGCACGGGACCCGGCTGACTTTGCCGCGCGTTGGTACGTGGCAGGAAAGACTTCCTTGGAGATCCGTTTTCTTCTCACGTGAATCCGGTGTTCTGGCGTTTTCATGGTTGGATCGATGACCGCATCGAGGATTGGTTTCGTGCCCACGAGCGTTTTCATCCAGGTGAAAGTGAGCCGGCTGGAGAGTCAACGGCGTGCCCCTGGTTTGCGCCGGGGCGCTGGGTGTGAGGTGGATGACCCGTGGCTGGGGCCGGACACCCATGGTTGCAGCACCACGCCGGGGTTGCAGATGGGCAAGTCGATGGAGAGATGGACCCCGGAGACCATGAAGGCTGGCGCTGCGGATTACCTTCGGGGCGGATGAGGACAGGCTGGCCGGGCTGTTTCGCAAGGTGCCGAAGCGTCCCTGGTACGCGCGCCATTTGAAGGTCAAGGAGCGGGTGCTCTAAAGCGCGCCGCTCAACGGTGGGGGCCGGGCAAGCCCGGCTTTCATTCAGTTGATTGTGCTTGCTGGCACCTGCCAGCCGCCCCCCAGTGCCTTATAACGCAAATGCTTGCGTTTCAGTCGCGATCGGCGTAATTGCACATTCATGTCCTGCGCCGCATATAACGTGCGCTGCGTCTCCAGCACCGTCAGCAAGTCCTCCGCACCGGCTTCATAGGCGACTCTGGGCAATCTCAAAGGCAGTCTGCGCCTCCCTCAGTTCCTCGCTCTGCCACTGCCGCTGCGCATCCAGCCCGCGAATGCTGCTCAGGGCTTTTTCCACATCGGCAAAGCCATTGATGATCGCTCCCCGGTACGTCTGCAGCAGCTCATCCTGGCGCGCCCGGGCCTTGTCCCGCTCGGCGCTCAGGCGGCCATTGTTGAAGATCGGTGCGACCAGGCCGGAAGTGAGGTTGTAGAACGGGCTGCGCACTACGTCGGCGAGCCTGTTGGCGCCCGAACCCAGGTCGGCACTGAGGGTGAGGGTGGGCAGCATGGCTGCCCGGGCCACGGTGACGTCTGCCTGGGCTGCTGCCAGCCGGGCCTCGGCACTGGCGATGTCGGGACGGCGGCTGAGCAGTTGGCTGGGAACACCGGCGGCGATGCCCGGCCAGTTCAATTGGGCGAAGGGTTGCGGGGCCAGGTGCAGGTCCTGCACCGGTGTGCCCAGCAGTGCCGCGAGGCTGATCAAGGCCTCGTCGGCCTGTTGCTGTGCCAGCGGCAGTTGGCGTTGTTGTGCGGCCACGAGGCTTTTTTTGCTGGGCCAGTTCCAGGGCGGTGGCGGAGCCTGCATCGTGGCGAGTCTGCACCAGCTTCAACACGTTTTGGGCGTTGTCCAGGTTGAGTTGGGCGATGCGCAGTTGCTCACGCAATGACAGCCACTGGGTATAGCTGGTCGCAACACCGCTGAGCAGGGTCAGTTCCACGGTGGCCTGGTCGAACTCGCTGGCGCGCACCTCTTCCACGGCGCTGTCCCGGGCGGCGCGCTTGCCACCCCAGAAATCAATTTCGTAAGTGGCGCTCAGGCGCGCATCGAAGTAATCCACGGCCTTGTTGCTGCTGTGGCATCCAGCTGGCTGTAGCCCTTGCCCCGCAGCAGCTTCTGGCGGTTTGCATTGAACGCGCCGGTGAGTTCAGGCAGCAACGGTGCGCCGGCTATCACTGCGCTGGCCTGGGCCTGGCGCACCCGGCCATGGCGCTGGCCAGGTCGTAACTGCCGCTGCGGGCCTGTTCGATCAGTTGGTTGAGCTGGGGGCTGTCGAAACTTGTCCACCATTGTTGGTTGGCCCGCAGCGCCGTTGCGTCGCTTGCGCTGTGCCAGGCGGGCGGTGGTTGCATGCCTGCGCCCGGACGCGGTGCGGGGCTGCTGCAGGCGGCCAGCCAGCAGGCTGGCGGCGAGGAGGGTCAGGGACACTTTCATAGGGCGATCATTCACTGGTAAGGGCCTTGACCGGGTCAAGTCGAGCGGCTTTGCGGGCCGGCATGAAACCGAAGATAACGCCGGTGACCAGGGCGCAGAAGAAGGCCCCCACGGCGGCCGGAATCGAGAACGCGACGGCCACGTTGCTGAGGATGAGTACGCCACCCACCAGCAGGGCCAGGCCGATGCCGGTGACGCCGCCGACCACAGAGAGCATCACCGCTTCAGTGAGAAACTGGCGCAGGATGTCCCGCTGCCGCGCCCCGGTGGCCATGCGAATACCGATTTCCCGGGTGCGTTCACGTACGGTCATCAGCATGATATTCATCACCCCGATACCTCCCACCAGCAGCGAAATCGCGGCAATCGAGCCGAGCATCAGCGACAAGGTATTCTGGGTGCGTGCCTCGGCCTGGATCATCGCGGCATTGTTGGTCAGTTCAAAGTCGTGCTTGCCGTTGTGCAGGCGCAGCAACAACTGATTGATAGCCTGTTCGGCGTCGTGCACGTTGCGCGCGTCGGCGGCGGCAATCACTACGTATTCGGGGTTATAGCTGCCGAACAGACGCACGCTGGCGGCAGAGTAGGGGATGGCGATACGGTCGTCGCTGTCTTTGTCGCCGGAGCTGGCGCCTTTTTCGGCGAGCACACCGACCACCTGGAATGGAACGTTTTCGATCAGGATGTATTGCCCGATCGGGTCGGTCACATCCTTGAACAGCTTGTCGCGTACCCGCTTGCCGATCACTGCCACTGTGGCTCCGGCGCGCTCGTCGGCCTCGGTGAAGTAACTCCCCTCGACCACTGGCCAGTTGAAAATGGCCGGGAAATTGGTGTCATTGCCACCGACATACGCCATAATGGTCGACGTTGCCAAAAGCGCACCCCGGCCTCTGCGCCGTTCACCGGCATGATGCGCTTGACCTGAGGCAGGGCCGCCAGGGCGGCCACGTCGTTGAGGGTGATCACGCCGGGTGGTGTGCGCGGGTTGGGTGCCGACCCGCTGACGTAGAGGATATTGGAGCCGAAAGCGCCCATCTGCGCCATCACCTGGCGCTTGCTGCCTTCGCCCACCGCCAGCATCACCACCACCGACGCCACGCCGATGATGATCCCCAGCAGCGTCAGCGCCGTGCGAAAAACGGTTGATCCACATCACCCGCCACGCGGCTTGCACGGCATCCAGCAGCTCGGCTTTCCAGGCGCCGTTGTGCTCGGCGCCATCGGCCAGGCGCTGGCGCAGGTCCACGGCTTGCAACGCGCCGGAGATGGCCACGGGGGGCGTCTCGCTGGTGTCGGCAGAGTCGCTGATGATCAGCCCGTCGCGGATCTCGATGATGCGATTGGCCCGCGCCGCGACTTCGCGGTCGTGGGTGATCAGGATGACCACGTGGCCCTGGCTGGCCAGTTCGTCCAGCAGGGTCATGACCTCCGCGCCGCTGTGGCTGTCGAGGGCGCCGGTGGGTTCGTCGGCGAGGATGATATGCCCGCCGTTCATCAACGCCCGGGCAATCGACACCCGCTGTTGCTGGCCGCCGGAAAGCTGGTGCGGGCGGTTGCCGGTGCGCTCGGCCAGGCCCAGGCGCGTGAGCAGGGCCTTGGCGCGGGCATGGCGTTCGGCGGCGCTGATGCCGGCATAGATCGCCGGCATCTCGACGTTTTCCTGGGCCGAGCCGGAAGGGATCAGGTGATAGCCCTGGAACACGAAACCGAAGGCCTCGCGGCGCAGCCAGGCGAGTTCGTCGCTGTCGAGCTGGGCGACGTTCTCTCCGGCGAACAGGTAGTCGCCCTCGGTGGGGCGGTCGAGGCAGCCGAGGATATTCATCAGCGTGGATTTGCCGGAGCCGGAGGCGCCGACAATCGCCACGAATTCCCCGGCATGGATCGCCAGGTCGATGCCGCGCAGCACATCAACCTGCGGCGTGTCGCCGCCGCCGTAGGATTTGCGGATGCCCTTGAGTTCGATCAGTGGGGTCGACATTCAACCTCCGCTGCCATCGGCCGGGCCGATCAGCAGGTGATCGCCTTCGTTCAGGCCTTCCAGCACCTGGACTCGCAGGCGGTCGCTGAGGCCCAGGCGGATTTCGCGTTGCTCGATGCTGCCGTTTTTCGCCACCACGCGGGCGATCTGTTTGTCGCCGCCGAGGCTGCCTTGCAGGGCGGCGACCGGCGCGGTCAGGGTGTCCCTGGCCTGGCCGGCGACGAAGAATACCTGGGCGGTCATTTCCGCCATCAAGGCGTTATCGGTGTTGTCGACGTCCAGCAGCACCGTGTAAAGCACCACTCGCCCGGTGCCGCTTTTGCTGGCGCTGCTCGGGCTGCCACCGCCCTGGCTGGTTTCGTTGAGCGGCTTGGGCGGGATCGGCAAAATCTGCCGTACGGTGCTGGTCCAGCGTCGGCTGCCGCCGCTCAGGGTGGTGAAGTAGGCCGTCATGCCGGGTTTGACATGGCCGATGTCGGCTTCCGAGACTTCGGCCCATACGGTCATCGGCGAAAGCTTGGCGATCCGCAGGATCAGCGGGGTTTGCTGCTGGGCGTTGAGTGTCTGGCCTTCCCGGGCGTCCACCGCGACCACGGTGCCGCTCATTGGCGCATAAATGCGCGTGTAGCCCAACTCTGCCTCGTCACTGCGCAGGCTGGCCTTGGCCTGGCGAATCTGCGCCAGGAACATGTCGACCCGCGCCTGGGTGGCGCTCAGTTCGGCCCTGGCAGTTTGCACGTCTTCTTCCCGGGTGGCGTTACCGGCTTCCAGGCGTTGCTGGCGCTGGTACTTCTGGCGGGCCAGTTCGTGCTGGGCCCGTTGCTCCTGCAACTGGGCCTGCAGGTTCTCGATGGCATAGCGGCTGGCGTCGAGCTTGGCTTTTTTGCGTGGAGGGGTCGATCTCTACCAGCAATTGGCCTTCCTTGACCTGGGCACCGGCCTCGACATGAATCTTCTGGATCTGTCCGGACGCCTGGGCGCCCACGTCGACGTAGCGCCGGGGTTGCAGGGTGCCCAGGGCGGTGACGCTGCTTTCGATATCGCCCCGGGTCACGGTGACGGTCGCCAGCTTGTCCCGGCCCGGCGGCAGGACCTGCCAGGCAGCTAAAGCGATGACGGGGATCAGGCACGCGACCACAAGCAGGGCGCGTCGGGCAGGTCGAGGACGTTTTCATGCAGAGTTCCAGCCAGGAAAGATCGGCCCGCAGGAGCGGGAAGCTGACAGGTAGACGAGGAAATTGTCCGGGGATTTAAGGCCGTTACATATGCCGTTACAGGTGTGTCAGGCAAAATAATTGGCCGGCGTTGCAAGTCTTGTTTAAAACTAGATGAGAATTACTATAAATTACACGCACCTCAAACTGCCATCATCGAATCGGCCGTTATCTTCGTACTCAAAGGACCTAATGCCGCCTACAGGCGGTCGGGAGTCATGTTGGAAAACTACTATCGCGAGCTGGTGTGTTTCCCTCAACGCCAAGCTGGGCAACCGTCAGGTGGCCGAAGATGTGGTGCATGACGCTTATGTGCGGGTGCTGGGGCGTGCCAGCGAGGTCCCGATCGAGCAGCCCCGGGCGTTTCTCTATCGCACGGCGCTGAACCTGGTGATCGACGGTCATCGGCGCAACGCCCTGCGCCAGGATGAACCCCTGGAAGTACTCGACAGCGAGGAGCGTTTTTTCGCTGTCTTCGCCCCATCACTGCCTGGACCACGGCCAGCGCCTGGAAATGCTTGAGCGCGTGCTGGCCGAGCTGCCGGCGCTCTGCCGTGACAGTTTCCTGTTGCGCAAGCTCGACGGCCTGTCCCACCTGCAAATCGCCGAGCGCCTGGGTATTTCCCGCGCGCTGGTGGAAAAACACATCGTCAATGCCATGAAGCATTGCCGGGCGCGCATGCGTGAGTGGGATGCGCACTGATTCCAGCGTTAGCTAAATTTTATTTCATTGTCCTCGTCTCCTATCAACACACGACCTGTTGCTGTGCCTTCAGGTCTCTGAGGCTTTCCCGCCCCACTGCCACGGGGCTTATCCAGAGGACACTGGAATGACACAGGCAATTGCATCGCCCGCCGTTCACGACCTGATCGGTATCGGGTTCGGCCCTTCGAACCTGGCGCTGGCCATCGCCCTGCAGGAACGCGAGAAAGCCCAGGGCAAACTGGACGTGCTGTTCCTCGACAAACAGGCCGACTACCGCTGGCACGGCAACACCCTGGTCACCCAGAGTGAATTGCAGATTTCCTTCCTCAAGGACCTGGTGACCCTGCGCAATCCCACCAGCCCTTATTCCTTCGTCAATTACCTGAAGGCCCACGGGCGCCTGGTGGATTTCATCAACCTGGGTACCTTCTATCCGTGCCGCATGGAGTACAACGACTACCTGCGCTGGGTCTCCGGGCAGTTCCAGGCGCAAAGCCGCTACGGCGAGGAAGTGCTGGCCATCGAGCCGATCCTGCATCAGCAGCAGGTAGAGGCGCTGCGGGTGATTTCCCGGGACGCCCAGGGTGAACAGCACGTGCGCACCACCCGCTCGGTGGTGGTCAGCGCCGGTGGTACGCCGCGTATTCCGGCGTCGTTCAAGGCGCTCAAGGATGACGGTCGGGTGTTCCATCACTCCCAGTACCTGGAACGCATGGCTCAGCAACCGTGTGTCGACGGCAAGCCGATGCGCATCGCGATCATCGGTGGTGGCCAGAGCGCAGCCGAGGCGTTTATCGACCTCAACGACAGCTTCCCGTCGGTGCAGGTCGACATGATCCTGCGCGGCTCGGCCCTCAAGCCTGCGGATGACAGCCCGTTCGTCAACGAAGTGTTCTCGCCGGAGTTCACCGACCTGGTGTTCCAGCAGAACGGCAGCGAACGCGAGCGCCTGGTCAACGAGTACCACAACACCAACTATTCGGTGGTGGACCTGGACCTGATCGAGCGCATCTACGGGATCTTCTACCGCCAGAAAGTTTCCGGCATTGCCCGTCACGCGTTCCGTACCCTGACCACCGTGGAAAAAGCCACGGCCGGGCCGCTGGGTGTGGAGTTGGCGCTGCGCAACAACGCCACCGGCGAAACCAGCCTCAACCATTACGATGCCGTCGTACTGGCCACCGGTTACGAGCGCCAGATGCATCGTCAGTTGCTCGCACCGTTGGCCGACTATATGGGCGACTTTGAAGTCAGCCGCGACTACCGCATCGTCACCGACGAGCGCTGCAAGGCCGGCATCTACATGCAGGGCTTCAGCCAGGCCAGCCATGGCCTGAGCGATACCTTGCTGTCGATCCTGCCGATCCGTGCCGACGAGATTGCTGCGTCGCTGTACGAACACGACCGCAGCCGCGGCAAGAGCCGTTCGGTGCAGGACGTGTTGCTGGCCACCGCCAGCTGACAGGCTGCACTTGAACCGCGGGGGCGGCTGCTGATACTGTACAAAAAACCAGTATCGGTAGAAGCCCCATGCAGTTGATCGAAAAACTCAGCATCCTCGCCGACGCCGCTAAGTACGACGCGTCCTGCGCCAGCAGCGGCGCGCCCCAGCGCAGCTCGGAAGGCAAGGCGGGGCTGGGCTCCACCGATGGCATGGGCATCTGCCACAGCTACACGCCCGACGGTCGCTGCGTGTCGTTGCTCAAGGTGCTGCTGACCAACTTCTGCCTCTACGATTGCCAATACTGCGTCAACCGCCGCTCCAGCGACGTGCCCCGTGCACGCTTCAGCCCGGAGGAGGTGGTGACCCTGACCCTCGACTTTTACCGGCGCAACTGCGTCAGCGGGCTGTTTCTCAGCTCCGGCATCATCCGTTCGGCTGACTACACCATGGAGCAGCTGGTGCGGGTCGCCAAACTCCTGCGCGAAGAGCATGACTTTCGCGGCTACATCCACCTCAAGACCATTCCCGAAGCCGACCCGGCACTGATTGCCGAGGCGGGCGGTATGCCGATCGCCTCAGCGTGAATATCGAGTTGCCAACGGACAAGAGCCTGCAAACCCTGGCGCCCGAGAAGCAGATCGTCTCGATCAAGCAGGCCATGCAAACCATCTATACCGGTGAGCAGACGGTGCTCAACGAACCCCGCGCGCCGCGTTTCGCGCCGGCCGGGCAGAGCACGCAGATGATCGTCGGCGCCGATGACACCGACGACAGCACCATTCTCCACAGCGCCGAGGCGTTGTACGGCAATTTCAAACTGCGACGGGTGTATTACTCGGCGTTCAGCCCGATCCCCAACAGCCCGAAAAGCGTGCCCCTGGCCGCGCCGCCGCTGATGCGCGAGCACCGCTTGTACCAGGCGGATTTCCTGTTGCGCAGCTACGGGTTCAGCGCCAATGAACTGTTTGAAGGGCCGGGCGACCTGGCCCTGGATATCGACCCCAAGCTGGCCTGGGCGCTGGAGCACCGCGAGGTGTTCCCGCTGGACTTGAACCGGGCCGAGCCGACGCTTATTGCGCGCATTCCCGGAATTGGCCTGCGCACCACCCAGCGGCTGGTGGACCTGCGTCGCCAGCGCAAGATCCGCTTCGAAGACCTGGCGCGCATGCGGTGTGTGCTGACCAAGGCCAAGCCGTTTTTCATCACCAGCGACTACCACCCGCAGCAAGCGGAAAGCACCAGCGTGCTGCTGCGCGAGCAACTGCGCGACCGCCCGCAGCCGCAGCAAATGGGGCTGTGGGGATGATCAGCCTGGAATGCGACAACCTGTTCAGCACCTGGCGCGAGCAGGCGCGCTGGTTGCTCAGCCATCAGATCGACCCCAGCCACGTGAGTTGGGGCGTGGCCGAGGTGGCGGACCTGTTTGCCACCGACGAGCAGTACCCGGCGGAGTGCGGGCCGTTCCAGGCGCGGATTCCCAAGGCGCTGCTGGAGCTGCTGGAGTCTGCCGCGTGTTATCACGGTGAACAGCGCTGGAGCCTGTTGTATGAGGTGCTGTGGCGCGTCAGCCATGGGGACCGCACGGCGATGATGTCGGGGGACAAGCTGGGCAGCGAATTGCAGCGGCGGATCAAGCAGGTGCAGCGCGAGGCCCATCACCTGCATGCGTTTGTGCGGTTTATCGCATTGCCGGCAGAGGCGGGGCCGCAGTTGCCGGAGTACGTGGCGTGGCATGAGCCGGCCCACGATATCTTGAAGGTGGCCAGCCAGCATTTTGTCGGGCGCATGGGGCGTCATCGCTGGATGATCGCCACGCCCCTGGATGGGGTTTATTACGACGGGGAGCAGTTGATTCACCAGCGGCAATGCCCGGTGGAATGGCAGGCGTTGGCGCAGAATGTCGAGGATCCCCACAGTGCGATGTGGTTGACGTACTACAGCCATATCTTTAACCCGGCGCGGTTGAATCCGAAGGTGATGGAAGGGCATTTGCCGAGCCGGTTCTGGAAGAATCTGCCGGAGGGCAAGTTGATTCCGGGGTTGATCAGCGAGGCGCGTACGGGCAAGCAGCGGGATGGGCAGGCGAAGCTGATTGGGGCGCGTCCAGGCAAGCGAATTTCAAGCGGGCACGGTTAAGTGTGGGAGCGGGCTTGCTCGCGAATGCGGTGTGTCAGCGGCACATCCAGCGACTGATACACCACATTCGCGAGCAAGCCCGCTCCCACATTTGATCTCTATTGCCTGTAGGGGCGGATTCAGGCCAGTTCGGTGGCGGTGTTTTTTACGACCGCCAGCTCGGGATGCGCCACCAACTTGTCAATGTGCAATTCATCATTGTTCAGCCAGGTTTCCGTCAGCACGCGGTAGTGCTCCATGTCCCGGCAGCGCATGCGCAGGCTGTAGTCGAACGGCCCGCTGATCAACTGGCACTCGAACACTTGCGGGCAGGCTTTGACACATGCCTCGAACGCCTTCTGCGCCGAGCGCCCGCTCTGGTTGGAGAGGGCCACCAGCACCAGCAGTGACAGCCCCGGCGAGACCATCTGCACGTCGATGATCGCCCCATAACCCCGGATGACCCCGCGTCGTTCCAGCTTGCGTACCCGTTCCAGGCACGGCCTGGGCGTCAGGTGCACCAGCGACGAGAGTTTTTCGTAGGTGATGCGTCCCTGGTGCCGTAACACGTCGATGATGGCTTCATCGATGCGGTCCAGCACAGGTGAGGCGTTCGGTCCGGTGGCCTTGGTATCCATGGTGTGTGGTGTTCACTTCAATCGGTTGGAAAGAAATTGCTGCAAGCGTTCGCTGTTCGGCTGGTCGAGGATTTCGGCTCCGCCTTGTTCCTCGACACGGCCCTGGTGCAGGAACAGCACTTGGCTGGACACCTGGCGGGCAAAGCCCATTTCGTGGGTGACCATGAGCATGGTACGACCTTCCTCCGCCAACGTCTGTATGACTTTGAGCACTTCTCCTACAAGTTCAGGGTCGAGGGCCGAAGTGGGTTCGTCGAACAGAATGATCTCCGGTTCCATCGCCAGGGCCCGGGCGATGGCCACGCGCTGTTGCTGGCCGCCGGAGAGGAATGCCGGGTATTGGTCCGCCACCCGGCCCGGCAGGCCGACCTTGTCGAGGTACAGGCGTGCGCGTTTTTCCGCCTCGGCGGCGCTCACCCCCAGCACCCGGCGCGGCGCCATGGTGATGTTTTCCAGCACGGTCATGTGGCTCCACAGGTTGAAGTGCTGGAACACCATGGCCAGGCGGGTGCGCAGGTTCTGCAATTGCGCCTGGTGCGGCGCGCGCGTGCCGGCGCGGCCTTGCTGCATTTCGATGCTGATGCCATCGAGGGTGATAACCCCGGCGTCCGGCTGTTCGAGGAAGTTGATGCATCGCAGCATCGTGCTCTTGCCGGAGCCGCTGGCGCCGATCAGGCTGATCACGTCGCCGTTGCGCGCGTTCAGTGAAACGCCCTTGAGCACCTCATGCTCGCCATAGCGTTTGTGCAGGCCTTCGACCTGGAGTTTGACGTTGGCGTTTTCGGCCACGGCGACCGGCTGGGTAGCGGGGCGTACATCGGTGGGATAAGCGGCCAGGGCCTGCGCGGACTGATTCATGGGTTAGCCTCGGGTAGGAACAAGAAAACGCATCCAGCGACGTTCGGCCAGTCGAAACAGGCCCACCAGTGCAAAGGACAGCAGCATGTACAACAGGGCAGCGATGCCGAAGGCCTGGAACGTTAGGAACGTCTCGGCGTTGGCGTCGCGGGCCACCTTGAGGATGTCGGCAATGGTGGCGGTGAACGCCAGGGACGTGGCGTGCAGCATCAGGATCATTTCATTGCTGTAGGCCGGCAGTGCGCGACGCAGTGCGGCGGGCACTACCACAAACAGGTTCAGGCGCCAGCCATGCAGGCCGTAGGCCTTGGCGGCTTCGATCTCGCCGTGGGGGATGTTGCGAATCGCCCCGGCAAAGATTTCCACGGTGTAGGCGCACGTGTTCAGTACAAACGCCAGCAGCGTGCAGTTCAGTGCATTGCGAAAAAACTGGTTGAGCAGGGCGTTGTCCTGCACCACGTCCAGGCCGTAGAGGCCGGTGTAGCAAATCAGCAACTGGATATACAGCGGCGTGCCGCGAAACAGGTAGGTGTAGACCTCCACTGGCCAGCGAATCCAGAAGTGTTCCGACACCCGCGCGATCGCCAGCGGGAATCGACAGGATGAAGCCCAGCACCACCGAGATAATGAACAGCCACAGGGTCATCGCCACCCCGGAAAAGCCGTTACCGTCGGTGAACAGGTAGGCCAGGCCGTATTGCTGGATCAGTTCGATCATCGCGCCATCCCCTTGATGCCCACGTTGTAGCGCCGTTCCAGGCGTTTGAAGATGCGGTTGGAGAGGGTGGTGATCACCAGGTACACCAGGCCCGCGAGGATCAGGAAGTACAGCGGGTCATTGGTGGTCTTGCCGGCGTTTTGTGCGGCCTTGACCAGGTCTGACAGGCCGATGATCGACACCAGCGCGGTGGACTTGAGCAGCACCAGCCAGTTGTTGCCCAGGCCCGGCAGGGCAAAGCGCATCAGTTGCGGGAACAGCACCAGGCGAAAGCGCTGCCAGCGGCTCAGGCCGTAGGCGGTGGCGGCTTCGAGTTGGCCGGCGGGCACGCTGAGAATCGCCCCGCGAAAGTTTTTCGGTGAAATAGGCACCGTAGATAAAACCGAGGGTGATGACACCGGCGGTGAACGGGTCGATTTCGAAGTAGGCCCAGCCGAGCATTTCACTCAGGTCGTTCAGCCACAGTTGCAGGCTGTAGAAAATCAGCAGGATCAGCACCAGGTCCGGCACGCTGCGAATCAGCGTGGTGTTAGAGCGTGGCCGGAACCCGCAGCAGCTTGACGCTGGAGAGCTTGGCGGCGGCGGCGAGCAGTCCCAGGGACAGGCTCAGCAGCAGCGCCAGGAACGCCAGCTTGACCGTCATCCAGGCACCCTGGGCCAGCAGCGGGCCGAAGCCTTGCAAGTTGAGGAGTTCATTCATGGAAAGTATCTCGATGGGGCGCAGAGTTTTACTGTGGGAGCGAGCTTGTGTGGGAGCGGGCTTGCTCGCGAAGACAGCGTTTCAGTCAATACATGTGTGACTGACCCACCGCTTTCGCGAGCAAGCCCGCTCCCACACAAGCTCGCTCCCACATGAGGCGTCACTCGTTGTAGATATCCTGATCGCCGAAGTATTTCTTCTGGATCTGTGTGTAGGTGCCATCGGCCTGGACGGCGGCGATGCCTTTGTTGATCAGCTCCACCAGGTCTTTGTCGTTCTTGCGCAGGCCCATGGCGATGTCGAGCGGCAGGGTCGGGTCCTTGAAGGCCGGGCCGGTCTTGAAGTCGGCGCCTTCAGGTTTGGACAGGAAGTTGAGCTGGGCTTCGAGCTTGTCGGTCAGGGTGGCGTCGAGGCGACCGTTTTGCAGGTCGGCGTAGTTCTGTTCCTGGGACTGGTACGCCTTGATCTGCGCGCCAAGTTTTGCCAGGTGCGCACGGGCGTAGGCTTCCTGCAGCGAGCCTTGCAGCACGCCGACCTGTTTGCCTTTCAGGGATTCGGGGGTGTCGCCGAAGTCGGCGCTTTTGCGGGTGATCACCGAGGTCGGGCTGAGGAACAGCCGGTCGCTGAAGTCGATGACTTTCTGGCGGGCCGGGGTCACGGCCATGGAGGACATGATGGCGTCGAACTTGCGGGCGCGCAGGGCCGGGATCATGCCGTCGAATTCGTTGTGGACCCACACGCATTTGACTTCCAGCTTGGCGCAGATGGCGTTGCCCAGGTCGATGTCGAAACCTTGCAGGCTGCCGTCGGCGGCGACGGATTCAAACGGTGGGTATTCGGGGAAAACCCCAAAGCGGATTTCTTTCCATTCCTGAGCCTGGGCAGCGGTTGCGGCCAATGGCAGGAGCAGCGCAGCGAAAAGTGATCGGAGCGGAGTCATGTGTATTCCCTATATTTTGTAATTGATGTCAGGGCAGTAGAAAACGGGACGCTAAGGTGAAGAGGCTTTTTGTGGCGAGGGAGCTTGCTCCCGCTGGGCTGCGCAGCGGCCCCAAAATCCCGGGAGCGCTACGCACTCCAGCGGGAGCAAGCTCCCTCGCCACATTGGGCTGCCTCACTACATTGGGCTGTTTGTTGTCAGAGAGAATGCTTCAAGATGGTGCGTTTTTTGTGTCGTTTACCCCTGCCGCGGCGGGCGGAATGTGCTGTTAAAACGCGGGTCACAGCGGAAACGGCTGCGGCACCCGCTGAATCGGCTTGTTGACCGGGTTTTTCCGGCCTGCCTTTCACGCAAAGCGGCAGGCCAGAGCGGTCTCAGGCGCGCTTTTTCTGCTGTGCCACCGGTGCTTGGGCCAGGCGGGCAAACAGGTCCTTGGGGTCGGCAAGGTCCGGCACCAGTTCCAGTTCACTGCCCACGTCCAGCGCCTTGGCCACGTCCAGTACGTAACGCAGGGCGGAGTAGTCTTCGATGGCAAAACCTACCGAGTCGAACAGGGTGACCTGGCGCGCGTTTTCGCGGCCTGGCGCCTGGCCGTTGATCACTCGCCACAGCTCGGTGACTGGCGAATCCTCCGGCATGTGCTGGATCTCGCCTTCGATGCGGCTTTGTGGCTCGTACTCGACAATCACGCGGGCCCGTTCGACGATTCGTCGGTCCAGTTCGGTCTTGCGGGGCAGTCGCCACCGACGGCATTCAGGTGCATGCCCGGTTCGATCATCTCGTCCGTGAGGATGGTGGCGTAGGCCTTGTCGGCGGTGACGGTGGTGACGATGTCGGCGCCTTTCACGGCTTCGGCAACGCTGCCTGCCAGGATCACCTTGATCGCCGGGAAGGCTTTGAGGTTGGCGGCCAGTTTGGCGGTGGCCTTGGCGTCGATGTCGAACAGGCGGATTTCAGTGATGCCCAGCATCGCGTGGAAGGCCAGGGCCTGGAACTCACTCTGGGAGCCGTTGCCGATCAGCGCCATGCTGCGGCTGTTGTCCCGGGCCAGGTAGCGCGCCACCAGGGCCGAGGTGGCGGCCGTGCGGATCGCGGTGGTCAGGGTCATTTCCGCCAGCAGCACCGGTTTGCCGGTGTCCACATCACCCAGGGCGCCGAAGGCCATGACGGTGAGCATGCCGCTCTGGGTGTTTTTCGGGTGGCCGTTCACGTATTTGAAGGCGTACAGCGACGCGTCGGACACCGGCATCAGCTCGATCACGCCCTCGGGCGAGTGGTTGGCCAGGCGCGCGCATTTTTCAAAGTCCTGCCAGCGCAGGTAGTCGGCGCGGATGTACTCGGCCATCTCGGTAATGCAGGTTTGCAGGCCTTTTTGCGAAACCAGGTAGCTCAAGTCGTTGACGTCGATATAGCGGGTCATGGGAAGACTCCTTATTGAAATGAGGGGCGGGTGGGCAGATGCACTTCCGCCAACATGCAGCGGGCACTGCCGCCGCCGATGCGTTCGATGTTGTCGATGCTCACCACCACCGGCCGGGTGTGACGCTCCACATGCTGACGCTGGGCGGGCTTGAGCGAGCCCCAGGCGCTGGCCGACATCACCAGCAGCGGCTGGCCGTCGCGGTCATGGACTTCGAGCATGTTGCCGGCGAAGGCTTCCAGCTGGTCGAAGTCCAGGGCGACGATGTCTTTGCCGGTGTCGCGCAGGGAGCGTTCAAGGGCCTGGCGCTCGTGGTCATCGGGCAGGGCTTGCAGGCACACCACGGAGAGGTCGCGGCCGACACTCATCATTACGTTGCTGTGGTAGATCGGCGCGTGGTGACGGTCTACGGCGTGGAATACGCAGAGCTGGTAGTCAAGGCGTTCGGCGAACTGGCGCAGGGCATCCTGATGGGTCCGCCCGGAATGGCAGGCGTAGCTGATGCGGTGCTGGCGGTCGAGGACCATGCTGCCGGTGCCTTCGAGGAACATGTTCTGTTGTTCGAGGTGGCTGAAGTCGATGGTGTTGTGGATCGCGAAGCGTTGCTCCAGCACTTGCAGCACGCCTTTGTCGCGTTCCAGTCGTCGGTTCCGGCCTTCCATCGGGTACAGCACCAGGCTGCCGTCGGCGTGGCTGCTCCACCAGTTGTTGGGGAAGATCGAATCCGGGGTATGGGGAGCGGGGGTGTCTTGTACCACCAGCACTTCCACGCCGTGGTGGCGCAGGGTGTCGACGTAGCCGTCGAACTCTTCCAGCGCTTTCTGCTGTGCGGCCAATGGGTCGAGGGGCGCGCGCTGGAAGCGGTTGTTGATCGCGGTGTCCGGGTTGAAGGCGAAGTGCGCCGGGCGGATCATCAGGACAGTGTTGGTGGTTTGCATGGGGGCACGGGTCCATGGGTTGGGCAGTGAGGCTATTTTTGTGCGGTGTGAAGGAAGAATCCCGGCTGAAGTGAGGGGGTGGCTCAGCCGGGAAAGCTGAAAAGTGGGGTGGGGCAGCCGAATCGGCTGTGGAGGTGAGTGGAGATCAAAATGTGGGAGCGGGCTTGCTCGCGAAAGCGGTGGGTCAGTTAATAAATTCGGTGGCTGATACACCGCCTTCGCGAGCAAGCCCGCTCCCACATTGGTATTGTGTTGCCTGAGGTTTTTTGTCTGGATGGAGAAACCATGCCCACTGAAGTTCGTCTCGCCCAAACTACCGATGCCGAGGGCATCAGCCAGGTCATCCTGGCGGCCCTGCATGACAGCAACGCCCGGGATTATCCGGCGGATGTGATTGCGCGGGTGGCGAGCAACTTTACTCCCGAGGCTGTCGTGGCGTTGCTCGCGCGTCGAACGGTGCTGGTGGCTGTTCAGGATGAGGTGATCGTTGCCACGGCGGCACTTGACGCCAATGTGGGTGCGCTCGGTCTTCGTCAATCCGGCGCTGCAAGGGCAGGGCATCGGGCGCTTGCTGATGATTGAAATCGAGCTGCGCGCCCGGGAAGCCGGGGTGACCTTGTTGCATGTGCCGTCTTCGCTGACGGCCGAGCCGTTCTACACCAAGCTGGGTTTCCACACGGTGCGCGATGTCTACCATGGCAATGAACGCACGCTGGTGATGGAGAAGGCGTTGTCATCCCGCCATCCCATCGGCGTCTATCGCGATCGGGCCCATCGGGCGCAGGTGGTGGCGTTGTGGCAGGCGGCGTTTGGTTATGACGCGGCGCATAACCTGCCGAGCCTGGCGATCGACAAGAAGCTGGCGGTCAACGATGGGTTGTTCTTCGTGGCCACCGACAAGAAGGCGGTGATCGGTACCATCCTCGCAGGCTACGACGGGCATCGTGGCTGGTTGTATTCAGTGGCGGTGCACAACGACTATCGCCGCCAGGGCCTGGGCGCCTCGTTGGTGCGGCATGCGGAGCAGGCGTTGACGGCGCTGGGTTGCATGAAGATCAACCTGCAGATCACCAGTGGCAATGACGCGGTGATGGGGTTTTATGAGGCGCTGGGTTATGGCGCGGAGCCGCGGATCAGCATGGGCAAGAAGATCCTGGAAAACATCCCGATGGATAAAGCTTGAACGTCGGTTTTCCAAACGCTGAAATCAAATGTGGGAGCGGGCTTGCTCGCGAATGCGGTGTATCAGTCAATAAATCTGTCGACTGACACTCCGTATTCGCGAGCAAGCCCGCTCCCACAGTTTGGTTTTGCAGTGTTGCTTAGACCTTGACGATCCAGCCCTCAGGCGCTTCGACGTCGCCGGACTGTACGCCAGTCAGCTCTTTGTAGAGCTTCTGGGTGACCGGGCCGACTTCTTTTTCGCTGTAGAACACGTGCAGCTTGTCTTTGTACTCGATGCCGCCGATCGGGGTGATCACGGCGGCGGTGCCGCAGGCGCCGGCTTCCTTGAAGTCCGACAGCTTGTCGATCAGCACGTCGCCTTCAACCACTTCCAGGCCCAGGCGCGATTTTGCCAGCTCGATCAGCGACAGGCGGGTGATGCCTGGCAACACCGACGGCGAGTTCGGGGTGACGAACTTGTTGTCGTGGGTGATCCCGAAGAAGTTGGCCGAGCCGACTTCTTCGATCTTCGAGTGGGTGGCCGGGTCGAGGTAGATGCAGTCGGCGAAGTTGGCTTTTTTCGCCAGGGAACCGGGCATCAGGCTGGCGGCGTAGTTTGCCACCGACCTTGGCTGCGCCGGTGCCGTTGGGAGCCGCACGGTCGTAGCCGGAGATCAGGAAGTTGTGCGGGGTCAGGCCGCCCTTGAAGTAGGCGCCGACCGGGATGCAGAAGATCGAGAAGATGAATTCCGGCGCGGTGCGCACGCCGATGTTGTCACCGGTGCCGATCACGAACGGGCGCAGGTACAGCGCGCCGCCGGTGCCGTACGGCGGGATGAACCGCTCGTTGGCGCGGACCACTTCCTTGCAGGCTTCGATGAAGGCGTCGGTCGGCACTTGTGGCATCAGCAGGCGGCCACAGCTGCGCTGCATGCGCGCGGCATTCTGGTCGGGGCGGAACAGGTTGATCGAACCGTCCTTGCAGCGGTAGGCCTTGAGGCCTTCAAAGCATTGCTGGCCGTAGTGCAGGGCGGTGGAGCCCTCGCTGATGTGCAGCACGTTGTCGTCGGTCAGGGTGCCTTTTTGCCACTCGCCGTCTTTCCAGGTCTGGAGGAAACGCTTGTCGGTCTTGATGTAGTCAAAACCCAGCTTGTCCCAATTGATGCTTTCGTTACCCATGACACCCTCTATCTTTGTCAACCGCCTGGTCGAAGGCAGGCTTATGGTTTATTTCTGGATGGGCGCAACAATACTTCATTCTTGGCTTGTGTGGGAGCGGGCTTGCTCGCGAATGCGGCGTGTCATTCGATGCATTCGGTGCTGATCCACCGCTTTCGCGAGCAAGCCCGCTCCCACATTTGAACTTCGCCATTTATAGATGCAATGCATGCCCCAGGGCCCGCAGGGCTGCTTCCTGTACCGCTTCGCCGAGTGTCGGGTGGGCGTGGATGGTGCCCGCCACGTCTTCCAGGCGTGAACCCATTTCCAGGCTCAGGCCGAAGGCCGTGGACAGTTCCGAGACGCCAACGCCTACCGCCTGCCAGCCGACGATCAGGTGATTGTCGCGGCGCGCCACTACCCGCACGAAGCCGGTTTTCGACTCCAGGGTCATGGCCCTGCCATTGGCGGCGAACGGGAAGCTCGACACGATGCAGTCCAGCCCGGCCGCCCTGGCTTCGTCCGGGGTCTTGCCGACCACTACCAGTTCGGGGTCGGTGAAGCACACCGCCGGATCGCGGCCGGGTTGAATTCGCGGGATTTACCGCTGATCAGTTTCGGCGACCATTTCGCCCTGGGCCATGGCCCGGTGGGCGAGCATCGGTTCACCGCTGAGGTCACCGATGGCCCACACATTGCGCATGCTGGTCTGGCAGCGGCTGTCGATCTTGATCGCCGAGCCGTTCATGTCCAGGTTCAAGGCTTCGAGGTTCCAGCCCTGGGTGTTGGGTTTGCGACCGACGGCAACCAATACCTGGTCGGTTTCCAGCGACAGCGTCTCGCCGCTGGGGTCACGCACTTGCAGGGTGTTGTTCTCGAAACCGGTGACGCTGTGTTTCAGGAACACCTTCACCCCCAGTTGCTTCAGGGATTCGGCCACCGGTTGGGTCAGTTCGGCGTCGTAGGCCGGCAAAATCCGGTCCTGGGCCTCAACCACGCTGACCTCGGCACCGAGCTTGCGATAGGCAATCCCCAATTCCAGGCCAATGTAGCCGCCGCCCACCACGATCAAGCGTTTCGGGATGCGTTTCGGCGCCAGGGCTTCGGTGGAGGAGATGATCGGCCCGCCAATCGGCAGCATCGGCAGGTTGACACTTTTCGAGCCGGTGGCCAGCAACAGGTGTTCACACTGGATGCGCTGGTCGCCGACATCGACGGTCTTGCCGTCCACGACCTTGGCCCAGCCCTGGATGACCTGGACCTTGTGTTTTTTCAGCAGCGCGGCAACGCCGGTGGTCAGGCGGTCGACGATGCCGTCTTTCCATTCAACGCTTTTGCCGATGTCCAGGGTCGGCACATCGACTTCGATACCCAACGGCGAACCCTGGCTGTGGTGCACGGTTTGCTGGAACTGTTCGGCGACATGGATCAGCGCCTTGGACGGAATGCAGCCGATGTTCAGGCAGGTGCCGCCCAGCGATTGGCCTTCCACCAGGATGGTCGGAATGCCCAGCTGGCCGGCGCGAATCGCTGCCACGTAACCGCCAGGCCCACCGCCGATGATCAGCAGCGTGGTGTGCAATGTTTGAGACATGGGTTACTCCAGGAACAGGCTGGCGGGTTGTTCGAGCAGGCCACGGATGGCCTGGATGAATTGCGCCGCGTCCATGCCATCGACCACCCGGTGATCGAAGGAGCTGGAGAGGTTCATCATCTTGCGGATCACAATCTGGCCTTGATCACCATCGGCCGCTCGACAATGCGGTGACCCCGACGATGGCCACTTCCGGCAGGTTCAGCACCGGGGTGCTGACAATCCCGCCCAACGCACCGAGGCTGGTCAGGGTGATGCTCGAGCCCGACAGCTCATCGCGACTGGCCTTGCCATTGCGCGCCGCATTCGCCAAGCGATTGATTTCTTGCGCCGTGCCCACAGGTCGCGGGCTTCGGCGTGACGCACCACCGGCACCATCAGGCCGACATCGCTCTGGGTGGCGACACCCACATGCACCGCGCCGAGGCGGGTGATGACCTGGGCTTCGTCGTCATAACGCGCGTTGATCTGCGGATAGTCGCGCAATGCGACGACCATGGCCCGCACCAGGAAACGGCAGCAGGGTCAGCTTGCCGCGGGTAGCGCCGTGTTTCTCGTTGAGGTGCACGCGCAACTCATCGAGGGCCGTGACGTCGATCTCTTCCACATAGCTGAAATGCGCGGCGCGCCGGGTGGCGTCCTGCATGCGCTGGGCGATCTTGCGGCGCATGCCGATCACCGGGATTTGCTGCTCGTCGTTGCGTTCGGCGTTACGGGTTGGAGGCCCCGGAATTTTTCGCCGGACCCTGGAGCAAGTAAGCGTCCAGATCTTCATGCAGAATCCGGCCGGCCGGGCCGGAGCCCTGGACCAGTCGTAGCTGGATGCCAGCATCCAGCGCATGTTTGCGCACGGCCGGGGAGGCCAGCGGGCGGTCATCGGCCTTCGCGGGCCACGGGCGCTTGCGCAGCCGCCACCGCAGGTTTGGCTGCCGGCTTGGGTTTCAACCCCGGCGCGGCCCTGGCTTCGACTTTCGGTGCAGGAGCCGGTGCCGGCGCGACCTTCTTCAAACACCGCCGACAACGCCGACTCCTGGTATTGCCTGCGCCTTCCACTTCGATACTGATCAAAACACTGCCCACCGCCATGACTTCCCCCGGCTCGCCGCCGAGGGAAATCACCTTGCCGTGCACCGGCGACGGAATGTCCACCATGGCCTTGTCGGTCATCACGTCCGCCAGCACCTGGTCTTCTACCACCAGGTCGCCGACCTTGACGTGCCATACCGACAATTCAACTTCTGCGATGCCTTCGCCAATGTCCGGCATCTTGATAACGTGCGTGCCCATTCAGACCTCCATAACCCGATGCAAAGCCGCGCCCACACGGGTCGGGCCAGGGAAATACGCCCACTCTTGCGCGTGGGGATACGGGGTATCCCAACCGGTGACGCGCTCGATCGGCGCTTCCAGGTAGTGGAAGCAATGCTCCTGCACCAGCGCCACCAGCTCGGCGCCGAACCCGCAGGTACGGGTGGCTTCGTGAACGATCACGCAGCGACGGGTTTTCTTCACGGAATTGACGATGGTTTCCAGGTCCAGCGGCCACAGGCTGCGCAGGTCGATGACTTCGGCGTCGATGCCGGTTTCTTCGGCGGCGACTTGCGACACATACACCGTGGTTGCCGTAGGTGAGGATCGTCACGTCCTTGCCCGGGCGGGCGATGGCGGCCACATCCAGCGGCACGGTGTAGTAACCGTCCGGCACCTGCGCTTGCGGGTGTTTCGACCACGGGGTTACCGGGCGGTCGTGGTGGCCGTCGAACGGGCCGTTATACAGGCGCTTGGGTTCGAGGAAGATCACCGGGTCATCGTTTTTCGATGGAGGCGATCAGCAGGCCCTTGGCGTCGTACGGATTGGACGGCATCACCGTGCGCAGGCCGCAGACCTGGGTGAACACCGCTTCAATACTCTGGCTGTGGGTCTGGCCGCCGTAGATGCCGCCGCCGCAGGGCATGCGCATGGTCAGCGGTGCCGTGAACTGGCCGGCCGAGCGGTAACGCAGGCGGGCCGCTTCGGAAATGATCTGGTCGGTGGCAGGGTACACGTAGTCGGCGAACTGAATCTCGGCCACCGGCCGCAGGCCATAGGCGCCCATGCCGACCGCCACGCCGACGATCCCGCTTTCGGAGATCGGTGCGTCGAACACCCGCGAGGTGCCGTACTTGTTCTGCAAGCCTTCGGTGCAACGGAACACGCCGCCGAAGTAACCGACGTCCTGGCCGAACACCCACCACATTGTCGTCTCGCTCAAGCATCACATCCATGGCCGAGCGCAAGGCCTGGATCATGGTCATGGTCGTGGTGGTCATGGCGGTTTCCAGCTCGATATTGTTGTTGTGATCGTTCATGTCAGATCCCCAACTCTTGACGCTGGCGCTTCAAGTGCTCCGGCATCTCTTTATAAACGTCTTCGAACATGGTCGCGGCGCTTGGAATCTGGCCACCGGCCAGGGTGCCGTACTGTTCGGCTTCTTTCTGGCCTTGAGCACTTCGGCTTCAAGTTCGGCACTGACCGCCGCGTGTTCCTCTTCGGACCACTGACCAATCTTGATCAGGTGCTGCTTGAGGCGGGCAATCGGGTCGCCCAGCGGGAAGTGGCTCCAGTCGTCGGCGGACGGTATTTGGACGGGTCATCGGAGGTGGAGTGTGGGCCGGCGCGGTAGGTCACCCACTCGATCAGGGTCGGCCCCAGGTTACGGCGGGCACGTTCGGCGGCCCAGGCGGAGGCGGCGTACACCGCGACAAAGTCGTTGCCGTCCACCCGCAGGGAGGCGATGCCGCAACCCACGCCGCGTCCGGCAAAGGTCGTGGCTTCACCGCCGGCAATGGCCTGGAAGGTGGAGATCGCCCACTGGTTATTCACTACGTTAAGAATCACGGGTGCCCGGTACACGTGGGCGAAGGTGAGGGCGGTGTGGAAGTCGGACTCAGCGGTGGCGCCGTCGCCGATCCAGGCCGAGGCAATCTTGGTATCCCCCTTGATGGCCGAGGCCATGCCCCAGCCCACGCCTTGTACGAATTGGTGGCGAGGTTGCCGGAAATCGTGAAAAAGCCGGCATCTTTTACCGAGTACATGATCGGCAACTGGCGGCCCTTGAGCGGGTTCGCGCTCGTTGGACAGCAGCTGGCAGATCAGGTCTACCAGCGGCACTTCCCGGGCCATCAGGATGCTTTGCTGGCGATAGGTGGGGAAGCACATGTCGTCGATGTTCAAGGCCAGGGCCTGGGCGCTGCCGATGGCTTCTTCGCCGAGGCTTTGCATGTAGAACGACATCTTCTTCTGACGCTGGGCGACCACCATGCGGTTGTCGAAGATCCGCGTCTTGAGCATGGCGCGCATGCCCTTTGCGCAGAATCTCGACTGGCACGCCTTCAGCCCATGGGCCGAGGCCTGGCCCTGATCGTCGAGCACGCGAATCAGGCCCTTGGCCAGGTCGGCGGTGTCGGCGGGTTCTACGTCGATTGGGGGTTTGCGCACCAGGCCAGCGTCAGTCAGGCGCAGGTAGGTAAAGTCGGTCTTGCAGCCTGGGCGGCCCGAGGGTTCGGGAACGTGCAGGCGCAGTGGTTCGTACTGCTGAGTCATGGCTTTCTACGCTCTATCTTGTGAATTTCTTGTAGTGGGCGCGGTAGCTGACAGTCCTTCTTCGGGTAGAAGAAAATCTTGTCCTACAACAATCATAGGCTCGGCTCAGGAGAATATTTATCTCTGTTTCATTGCGTTGGAGATCATTTGGGATATAAAAAAACTGCATAAACATAATAAACAGGTGGTTTTGTCTTCATGCGCAAACTGGACCGTATCGATATTGGCATTCTGAACGCCCTTCAGGAGAACGCTCGCATCACCAACGCCGGACCTGGCCCGTTCGGTCAACCTGTCGCCCACGCCGTGTTTCAACCGGGTCAAGGCCATGGAAGAACTGGGGCTGATTCGCGACCAGGTGACGCTGCTGGACGCCGACCTGCTGGGGCTGCACGTCAATGTGTTCATCCACGTCAGCCTGGAAAAGCAGAACGAATTGGCATTGCAGCAATTCGAAGGGGCGATTTCGGATCGCCCCGAAGTGATGGAGTGCTACCTGATGGCCGGCGACCCCGATTATCTGATTCGGGTGCTGGTGCCCACCATCCAGTCCCTGGAGCGTTTCATGATGGACTTCCTGACCAAAGTCCCGGGTGTCGCCAACATCCGCTCCAGCTTTGCCCTCAAGCAAGTGCGCTACAAAACCGCGCTGCCGCTACCGGCTAACGGCATCAACCTCGGCTAACGAAACGACACAAAACAAAATGTGGAGCGGGCTTGCTCGCGAATGGGGAGTGTCAGTCACCGAAAATATAGACTGATACACCGCATTTTCGCGAGCAAGCCCGCTCCCACATTTTGTAGTGCATTTCAAAAGCTGGTTGAGGGGAATCTTCAAATAAACCACCCCATTTCCTTCCGCCGGCGGCATCACCCCGGCCCGCACATTCACCTGAATCGCCGGCAACAACAGCGTGGGCATGCCCAACCCGGCATCCCGCGTGGTGCGCATCTCGACAAACGCCGCCTCATCCACCCCGTCATGCACATGAATATTCCCCGCCCGCTGTTCAGCCACCGTGGTCAGGCACTTGGCTGCGCGTCCTTCGGGCGGATAGTCATGGCACACATAAAGGCGGGTTTCAGGCGCGAAGGCCAACAACTTGCGCATCGACCCATACAGCTGGCGCGCATCCCCACCAGGGAAATCGCAGCGCGCCGTGCCCACGTCCGGCATGAACAGCGTGTCGCCCACCAGAATCAACTGGTCATCAATCAGGTAAGCCATATCCGCCGGCGTATGCCCCGGCACATGCAGCGCCTGGGCCTTCAGGTTGCCGATGTGAAAACACCTCATCCGGGCGCAAACAGATGGTCGAACTGCGACCCATCCACCCGAAACTCCGGCTCCAGGTTGAACAGGTTCTTGAACACTCCCTGCACCTTGCTGATGGACTGGCCAATCGCGAATCTTGCCCCCCAGCTGGCGACGCAAATAAGGCGCAGCCGACAGATGATCCGCATGGGCGTGGGTTTCCAGCAACCACTGCACCTGCAAGCCATGCCCGCGCACAAACGCGATCACCTTGTCCGCCTGGCGGTGCCGGTGCGTCCGGAGGCCGGGTCGTAGTTGAGCACCGAATCAACGATGGCGCATGGGCCACCGTCCGTTTCATAGACGACGTAGGTGTAGGTCGACGACGCCTCGTCCAGAAAGGATTGAATCAACGCTGACATGACGGGTTTCCCAGATAGCTAATGGCGACTTACATTCAGTTAGGTTTCCACATAACCTTGTGAGCTTAAGTGAATTAAAGGACCCGAGGCAAAGGGATGGCATCGTGGTGGCAAACAGCTAGGGCGTGGTGCCATACGGCAACGACCCTTGCGTGCATTAACTGAAAAAGGCCATAGACCATGAAACGACCAACACTGGGGACCTACCATCAGTGGCGATATCGTTTGTCATCGGTGGCGGCTCGGCAGGCATCGGCCTGCTGGCCAGCCTGCTCAAGCGCGACCCGCACCTGAACATCATCCTGATCGAACCCAGCGACCACCACTACTACCAGCCGGCCTGGACCCTGGTGGGCGGCGGCGCCTATGACGTCAAAAAAGACCGTGCGCCCCATGGCCGACGTGCTGCCCAACGGCGTCACCTGGATCCAGGCGGCCGTCAGCGAATTACTGCCCGACGAGCACACCCTGGTGCTCGACAGCGCCCAGCGCGTCAGCTGAGAAAAACCTCATCGTGTGCCCAGGCCTGCGCCTGGCCTGGGAAAAGATCGAAGGCCTGCAAGAGACCCTCGGCCAGCATGGCGTGACGTCCAACTACAGCTATGAACACGCCGCCTACACCTGGCAGCTGGTGCAGCAACTCAAAAATGGCAAGGCGCTGTTTCACCCAGCCGGCCATGCCGATCAAATGCGCCGGCGCTCCGCAAAAAGCCATGTACCTGTCGTGCGATCACTGGCTCCGCCAGGGTGACCTGAAAAACATCAAGGTCGAATTCAACCTGGCTGGTGCCGCCTTGTTCGGCGTGCCGACCTTCGTGCCGCCGCTGATGAAGTACGTTGAAAAGTACTCGGCGCAACTGGCATTCAACTCCAACCTTGTCAAGGTCGACGGCCCCGCGCGCAAGGCCTGGTTCGAAATCAAGGACGCCGAAGGCAATGTGCGCGTCGAAGAGAAAACCTTCGACCTGCTGCACGTTCGTCCCGCCACAGGTCTCGCCGGACTTCATTCGCCACAGCCCCCTGGCCGATGCCGCCGGCTGGTGCGAAGTGAATCCCCAGAGCCTGCAACACCTGCGCTACCCGCACATCTTCGGCCTGGGCGATGTGTGTTCCACCCACCAACGCCAAGACCGCCGCGGCGGTGCGCAAGCCAAATCGTGGTGGTGGCGGAAAACCTGCTGGCCCTGCGCAGACAGGCACCGTTGCCCCTCAAGTACGACGGCTATGGCTCCTGCCCGCTGACCGTGAGAGAAGGGCGTGGTGCTGGCCGAGTTCGGCTTATGGCGGCAAGTTGCTGCCGACCTTTCCCCTCGACCCGACTGTGGCGCGGCGTTCGGCGTGGTTCCTCAAGGCGAGTTTCCTGCCGTGGTTCTACTGGAACGGCATGCTCAAGGGCCGCGAGTGGCTGACCCGTCTGGCCAAGGTGGATTGAGGCAACCCTATGCTGCTGGCAAGTTTTCTGGGCGTGTTGATGGGGTTGGTCATGGGCCTGACCGGTGCCGGAGGCGGCATTCTTGGTGTCCCGGCCCTGGTATTGGGGCTGGGTTGACCATGACCCAGGCCGCGCCCGTGTCGTTGTTCGCGGTGGGCGCGGCCGCTGCCGTGGGGGCTGTCGACGGTTTGCGCCATGGCCTGGTGCGCTACCGTGCGGCGCTGCTGATTGCGCTGCTCGGCGCGCTGTTTTCGCCGCTGGGAGTGTTCTTCGCCCACCAGATGTCGGAGAAAGTCCTGATGGCCTGTTCAGTGCGCTGATGGTGCTGGTGGCCTGGCGCATGCTGCAACGGGAGAAGCTTGAGGCCGGCCGGGAGCGACCACGGCACCGCGTCCTGGGCCAGAAGAACTGCATGCTCGACCAACAGACCGGGCGCTTTTTCCTGGACCGCCAAATGCACCGCCACCCCTGGCCGCCTCGGCGCAGTGACCGGTGCGGTATCGGGCCTGCTCGGCGTGGGCGGCGGCTTCCTGATCGTACCGGCCTTCAAGCAACTGACCGATGTGCAGATGCGCGGCATCGTCGCCACCTCGCTGATGGTGATCAGCCTGATCTCGTTGATCGGCGTGATCGGCGCGCGTTTCATGCCCGGTCAGTATCGAGCCGATGGGCTGGGTGTTTATCGGGTCGAGCATTGTCGGCATATGTTGGCGGGGCGGCGTCTGTGCTCGGTGATCAAGGCGCGCACCTTGCAGGTGGGTTTTGCCACCCTGTGTGTGCTGGTGGCGGCGGGCATGCTGTTTCGGGCCCTCATTCAGGTGCCTTGAAATGCGCTCAGCATCCCGCCCCTACGGGTATCAGCGCCGCAGGTAGGCACCAAAGTCGATGTCCCCGGCGCTGAGAATCGCCTGCACCCGATTGTGCACGTTCAACTTGCGCAGGATCGCCGAGACATGGGCCTTCACCGTGGTCTCGGCAATCTCCAGGCATATAGGCGATTTGCTTGTTCGAGTCACCCTTGGTCATCCGCTCCACACCAGCAATTGCTTGCGGGTCAGGGCCTGCAGCAGCTCCGGCGCAAGCCCCAGGCAATCATTCATGCGCCGTTGCCCGCCGATTTTCTGGCTGCGAATAATCTCCGGCGGCAAATACACATTGCCGTTGAGAATCTGTTGGATATGCCTCGGTCATCTGCAGCCTGGGGCGAGGACTTGGTGATAAACCCCACCGCGCCATAGGTGATGGCTTGCAGCACGACCTGC
>RCNN01000370.1:0-17685 GCA_003667245.1 Heterostelium multicystogenum
TGTGGGGAGGTTCTAGATATGGCACTGGCAGGAAGTCAGTGGGATGAGGCGGGATATAGCGGGAGATAGTGCGACGGGCCAGGCGGGGTAAGGGTTTGAGGAAAGAGCCACCCATCAAACCGATGCCAAAGTATCGCCAAGCAATAAACAGATCAAATTCAGTTCAGGCGTTGGCCTGGTGCCAATTTGGCGGAACCTTTGGCACCGGCCGTCAATGCCGTCGCGGTACAGTGCTATTACACCGTGTCCGTTAGATCCAACCGCCAGCCCATACTACGCGGCCAATTATCTCCAGGTCGTTCAACTTATCCCTGGGGACAACCATATCGCGGTAGGCCTTGTTCTCACTGATGATGTGAATAGACCCGTCGAACTGCCGCTGGAGCCTTTTCGCATAGAGATGGTCATCCAGCCGGATGACGTATACAGCCTCTCCCTCAAGCGAGCTGCGGCTGTGGTCAATCATCACAGTATCGCCATCGCTTAGAAGTCCCTCCATCGAATCCCCGTCCACTCGGATTGCGGACAGTCGCGCAGAGTCCAGGCCTTGCTTGCGAAGCGAGTACGCGGTGAACGCAAGCTGGGTTAGGACAGTAGCCCCTTCGCTCCAGGCGCCGTGTCCCGCACTACAGTGGGGCGTCGTACAAAGGCACGTAAGCGTACTTGTCCTCCGCAATGGACTGGGAAGCAGCTCCCTTCAACTTGTCCCCCTCGCCTGAAGCAAGCCAGCCAATGTCCGACGCCGACCGCCTTAGCGATGTCTACACACACGCGCTACCTTGGGCTCACTCTGCCCGGTCAGGTAATACTCAAGGGTGCGTCGTGGGATAGCGGTAAGTCGCGCCAACTCATCGCCACTTCCCGCTATCTCAGCGCATTGCCGGATACGTTCCGCCAGCCCTTCGCTCATTTCGCTTTCTCCCTTGAGCTATCCGAAACGGCATCCCTGCACAAAGCGAAATTTCGCTTTCTCGATAAAGCCTTACAGATCAAAGAGATAGACAAAATCAACCACCATCAAGCCAAAGATGGAAAGCGAAAAAGCCATTTTTCGCTTTACCACATAGTTATATTGGCTATGTTTATGCCCTAGGTAACGTTAGACATCCCAAAAAACCACCCTTGCCGGTGGTTATGAATGGACGCTAGCATGAACAAAACCGAAATCCCGCTTGACCCAACCCTGCGATGGGAATGGATCAAATACCAACTTCGTACCCGAGGTACGTCACTCGCAATCTTGGCGCGTGAACTTGACGTTACAGATGCTGCCGTCAAGAACGCTAAGCGCACCGCATATCCGCGAATGGAGCGAGCTATTGCCCGTGCGCTAGGCCTCAAGCCAATCGACTTGTGGCCCGAACGTTGGAACGCAAACGGCACCCCACACCGTATTCGGGTGCAGCGCGCAGAACACAACGCAAACTTCTAGCCAAGAGCATAACCCAGCTTATGCCCTTCGACACCGTAAAACCGGCACGGAGGTATAAACATGCGCCGTGTAAAGGATGATCGTACGTTAGACATCTTCTCTGTCCCACAGCCAGTTTCTGGCTATCCCAGGGAAATGGCAACAATGCCGCACAGGTCAGTGAACTGATCAGCGAGATTCTGAAAGGTTCCGATCTGGACCGTTACGAAATTGGTGCACGCATGTCTCGCTTGTCTGGCGATGACGTGAGTAAGCACATGCTTGACGCGTGGTCGAGCCCAGCCCGAACAGACCATAACCTGCCGTTCTATAGAGCCCCACTGCTTGAAGAAGTTTGTAGCAGTCACGTTTTAACCGACTGGCTGGTTGAGCAACGTGGTGGCCGCGTGGCTTACGGTCGCGATGCACTCAACGCGGAGCTTGGTCGTCTGGCGCGAGTTGCCGCTGACGCGACTAGGCAAGCACGCGAGCTTAAGAAGCTGCTGGGTGACGGCCATGCATAATTGGTATTTCCGCCCGTGAATTGGCTGGTCTGCCTGGCATGCCGGGAACAGAGCGGGCTATTCAACTGCGTGCTAAACGCGAACGATGGGAAGGCCAAGGCCGTCTTGGCAGTAAGGCCGTCGAGTATAGTTTCGCCGCACTGCCGCCAGAAACCCAAGCCGCGTTAATCGCTGCCTCTGTATCTGATGTAGCACCAGAGTGCGCGCCGCTTACCGATTTAATAACTACTCAGCGTGACGCTGTTCCGGCGTCACGCTTGAGCGAAGATCAACGCTCTGTGATGACTGCTCGCCTGGCATTCGTACGTGAAATCGAACGTATGAGCCAGACCATCAGCCAGCAACGCGCCATCGACACCCTGGTCTCTTTGGCAAAAGCTGAACAGCTCACCCCCTATTTGAATGGCCTGGTGCAGCGCGCCAACGACCGCAAGACCGGCGACCGCTCTTTGAGCGAGCGCACGCTTAAGCGTTGGCTCGCCGATTACCGCAAAGAAGGTGAAAACCGGCCTGGCACCTGCTCGCCGTCAGAAAGACATGAGCCTCCCTACATGGGCTGCGGCGTTCTTGGCCTGCTACCAGCGCCCAACCAAGCCCAGTGTCGAATCAGCCTATGCCGAGTTCGCCCTCAAGAACCCGGCCGAGCGACCAAGCATCCACGTGGTCCGCCGCTTCCTTAATAAGCTCAGCGCTGAAGCCCGCGAGCGCGGCCGTCGTACGCCGCAGGAACTCAAAGCCCTACAACCGTTCAAGCGCCGCTCTACCAAGAGCATGTACCCGTGCGACGTGTTCACCGCCGACGGGCACAAGTTCGACGCCGAGGTGTTGAATCCACGCACCGGCAAGCCTTACCGCCCGGAAGCAACCACTGTCCTCGATGTCGCAACACGCAAAGCCTTGGGCATTTCCATTGGTGAAGCCGAGTCCACCATCGGCGTAATGGACGCACTGCGTGATGCTATGCAGCACGGCATGTTTGCCATGTTCTACGTCGACAACGGCTCAGGCTTTGCCAACGACACCGTCCGTGAAGTGGTCGACCGTCTTGGCGGCACCATGACCCATGCGCTGCCGTACAACAGCCAGGCACGCGGCCTTATCGAGCGTTCCCACCAAACGATTTGGGTTAATGCAGCCAAAAAGCTGACCAGCTACATCGGCGCTGACATGGACAAGCACGCGGGAACCAAAGTGCATCGGATAGGCCGCAAAGAACTGCGCGAAACCGGCCGTACCCGCCTGATTCCGACCTTTGCCGAGTTCATGGCCGGTGTCGAATACGAAATTGAAACCTACAACAACAGCCCGCACAGGGGGTTCGCCAAATTCCGCGATCCACTGACCGGCAAGCTGCGGCACATGAGCCCGAACGAAGCGTGGGAAGCCGCACGCGCCGAGGGCTGGGAGCCAATCATTGCTCCGGCCGAGCTGCTCAACGACCTGTCGCGCCCACAAGTTATCCGCCCGACACGTCGCGGAGAAGTTACCTGGGCAGGTGAAACCTACTTCCTTGATGCCTTGCGCAGCTTTCATGGCGAAGAAATCCGTCTGGCCTACGACGTGCGTGATGCGTCCCGCGTTTGGGTCCGCACGCTTGAGGGCGACCTGATCGGTGAGGCACTGGTCGACGGCAACGCCTGCGACTACATGCCGAAAGCCATGATTGAAAAGGCCTACGACAAGCGTGAAAGCGGCCAGATGAAGCGCGCCGTAGACAAGCTCGAAACCCTGACCGGTTAAACGTGTGGAGATGATCGCCCCGACCACCGCCCCATCGGCGCAACTCAGCCTTGAACAAATGGCCGACGCCCGCCGTTTCGCTGAACTGTCAGTGCCGAAGCCCAAAGCCTTCGACCTACCCACCGACCCGACCGCCCGTTACCGCCTCTGGAATCAACTCGACGCGCGACTCACCAGCGGCGAGCCGCTGTCGCCAGAAGAGACCCAGTGGCATTCCCGCTACCCGCAGCACCCGGACTTCACCTCAATTCAGCAAATGTTCGCGTTCGCCGAGCAGGCCCGCGCTTAACCCAAGACCTTTAGGAGTCGAATTATGAGTGTTACCAAGATCGTCCCCCTGACCAACGTCGGCCTCTTGTCCGCCGCTATCGCCCGTACCCACAACCGTCCGGCCGGGTTGCCTGGCCTGGTAGTGATGTACGGCGCAAGCGGCCTTGGCAAAAGCGTTGGCGCTGCCTTCGCCGCAAACCAGCACCGTGCCTATTACGTGGAGTGCCGCGACACCTGGAGTAAAAGGCTTTCCTGCACGCCATCCTTCGCGAGATGAGCATCCAACCGGCCCCGACCATGTCGGTGATGGTCGACCAGATCGCTGAGCAGTTGTCCAAGAGCGGGCGCCCGCTGTTGATCGACGACGTGCAATACCTGCTCGAAAAAGCCGTAGCCAACGTCCTGACCGACATCTACAACGCCAGCGAAGGGACCATTGTCCTGATCGGCGAAGAACGTGTGCCCGGTAGCCTGGCGAAGCTGGAACGCCTGCATAACCGGGTGCTGGAGTGGGTACCTGCGCAGCGCGCCACCCTGGACGATCTGCGCGCCCTGGCCGAGTCAAGCTACCCGGAATTGCACTTCGCTGATGATTTGCTGGATGACCTGCGCAAGAAGGTGAATGGCTGCCTGCGTCGTGTAGCGGTCAACCTTTACAAGGTCCACAGCGAAGCCCGCGCCCGCTGCATTGACCGTATCGATCTGGCTGGCTGGGGCTCCGATAGCTGGTTCACCGGCGAAGCGCCGTCGCGGAGGGCTTGAGGGATGCCTAGAGCAAGAGCAGATCTGGTGATGGTCGGCGGCAAAACCCCACGCCAGCATATTTTGGAGGCCATTCGCGCCGTAAACGTCAGCCCTAAAGAATTGACGACATATACCGTGGCGCGCAAATCGAACCAGGATGATGAAGCAGTACGCGCTTATTTCCGAGATATGGAAAAGGCAGGAATCGTCAAGCAAGGTACGAAGCATCGGTCGATTCGATGCCGAGTGGTCCCTTCTTAAAGACGAAGGTGTCGAAGCGCCCCGCGTCACCCGTAATGGCAAGGTTTCGACCTATGCAGCTGGGGCTGAAAAACATCTGGCGGGCGTTGCGCATCCTTGGCGAATTCAGCGCTGCCGAGGCCTCAGTCGCAGCCAGTGTCAACGGCGTGTCGATCAGTGAGTTTGGCGCTCATGTGTATTTGTCAGGGCTGACAAAGGCTGGGCTACCTGACCCGCAGGGGCGGCACCGCTGGATTCAAAACTCGCTTCCGCTTGATCCCCTCAAAGTACACCGGGCCTAAACACCCGATCTACCAGCGCGACTTCGACCAGGTCTATGACCCGAACCTGGACCAGGTGGTTTGGCGCAAGGCTGACCAGGCGGTGACCAATTGAACAGGTCAACCACCTTGCAGCTTGGGGCCAGGACGCGCCGTTGTTCGTACGCCTGCTCGCCGCCGAAGTCGCTGCCACCAACAAGACCAAGGCCAGCCAGCGTATCGGCATGAGCCGCACGGCCGTCAGCCTGACCCTTTCCAACCGCTATGCGTCGCCCAGCATGGCGGGTGTTGAGCGGCGGGTAATGGAAACCCTGGGGCGCATTGAATGTGTCGCCCTGGACGAGACCGTTACCACGGACCAGTGCCAAAGCTACCGCGAAAAACCGGCCCCACCCACAAACCCGCAGGCGATGCAAGCACTGGCGCGCCTGCCAACACTGCCCAATCAACCCCGACTGCTGCAACCAGGAGAACGCCCATGCTCGCCTCCATTAACCGCACGCAATTGAAAGTCCTGACCCCAACGCTGGCAGACCGTCTGCGGGTGTTCAACGCCGCCGCCCGCAACTTGCAGGCCCACGGCATCCGTGTGCAGGGCTTTCATCCGGCTGATAACCGCCTGGTGATAACTCCAGAAGCGGGTCAGCGCCTGATCAACTAGGCCATACCGAGGGCTATCAACGCCATGGCACGGCCGGTAGCACCCGTTTCTACGTGCAGTTCCAGGGCGTGACCCTGGAGTGGCGCGAACCCATCAGCGCCTCCCGTCCTGCCGACTGGTCGCGTCAGACTCTCCACTGAGGAACCTTGCAATGACACAACAACAAACTATCCCCAAAGGCTATCGCGTCGACGCGCAAAAGCGACTGAATCCCGGAAAGCATGATCAAGCCTATCGACCTGGAGCGGGATGCCTTGGTGCTTGGCCTGGTGGAAAAAGCCCGCGCCGCCAGCGACGTGCTGGCGAAATTCAAGGCCTCGGCTTTCGGTGATATTGAAGCCTTTGTCGAACTCAGCGCCGAGCAGTACGGCGCCCAGATCGGCGGGAAGAAGGGAAATGTCAGCCTGATCAGCTTCGATGGGCGTTTCAAGATCATGCGTGCCGTACAGGAAAGCATCGCTTTCGACGAACGCCTCCAGGCTGCGCGGGCATTGATTGACGAATGCCTGCGGGACTGGACCACCGGGGCACGCCCGAAGTGGTCACGCTGGTAAATGATGCCTTCCGGACTGACCAAAAAGGCGACATCCGCACAGCCCGCGTCCTGGCGTTGCGCCGTATGGAAATTACCGATGAACGCTGGCAGCGCGCCATGCAAGCCATCGGCGACGCCTGCCAGGTGGTTGGCTCCAAGTCCTACATCCGCGTGTATCAGCGTGTTGGTGATACCGACCAGTACGAGCCCATCAGCCTTGATATTGCGGGGGTGTGACATGGGTGTACTGACAGCAAATGAAATGGCCGGAAACCACCTTGTTGGACCTGCTAAACGATGCAGAGGAAAGCACAACTGAAACTTTTGACCTTGTGCATCTGGAACTTAACTCCGGCCGCAGTTACGTGGTGGCGGTGATCCATGGCGAACCTGATTCAGGTTGATTCCATTGCCGAGGAAATCCAACGCCTAAAACAGCGGATGGAGGCCTGATCATGCAGCGCTATCACGACACTCGCAGCGGATCCGCTGCCGATGCATTCGCCGCAACACGACACCGAGCGCGCCAACCTCGACCGCCTGACTGCTGAGTTCCTGGCTCGCGGCGGCAAGGTCAGCAAGTCGGTCACCAGATGAGCAGCGCTCCGGCGACGTTCACCATCAACCCGGAGCGGTCGCCAGTTTATGCCCATCTTTTTTGCGGCTGCGCCCCCTGTGGCAGCACCTGAGGCAGTGGTGCTAGCGGAGATCGAAGGTTCTTTCCCGGACGCCGACAAGCACGCGGCATTGATCATGGCCGATGCGGCCATGGGCAACTCGCCAAAGTGGATCGCACGCAAGCACCACATGACCGAGAAATACGTACGTCAGGTCGCCCGCGACTACCACATCACCTTCCACTCTCAGCGATAGGAGGCCCATGGCCAAGATCACCATCACCCTAGAAGACCGCCGCGAAGGCAACGGCAAGCCATCGGTAGCCGTCGATATGACAGGTGTACCGACTACGAACCTCGGCACACCTCGCCAGACGGAAGCTGTACGTATCTTCAACAAGCTGTTCGACCTGGTCGCCAGCGAAAAAGATGTTGGGCGCCATTCCTGCCTGCCGCTGGCAACCCACCACAACAACTCTTCACTAAGCGAAACCGCCTGGTCATCCGGGGTGGTCTGCCAGGCGTGGTTGCCTGGTACTGACGAGCAGCCGAGGAACAAATGGAGAGAGTCATGAGCGAGCAACGAGCCCCGTTACGGCGGTCGGTAAGCGACGAAGATCAGATGAATTTACCCGTGGGCAAAGACTTGCGGCGACTGCGTGCACTGCCGCAGATGCACGTTGATGTTCGGCCACATCCCAGCTGATGAGTCTTGCGACTGGAGCCCTTCACGCTTCCGTGAGGCCGTGCAAGCCGCCGCTATCGCTTAACCCCAAACACATATCAGCATCACCCGATCCCTTGAGATCTGACGTTATGGACCAGAGCAAAGCCCTAGACAAAATCAAGAAGCTGCTGCGCCTGGCAGCTAGCGATAACCCGCACGAAGCTGCCGCAGCCATGCACCAGGCCCGCGCCTTGATGGAAAAGTACCGCCTTGAAGAGTCGGATATTCAGCTCTCCGAGGTATTCGAATGCGCCGCCCGTAGCGGTTCAAAGATGACCCCGCCGCAATGGGAAGCCAACCTGGTGGGTGCAGTCACCCAGGCCTACGCCTGCAAAGTCCTGTTCATGGCGGGTATCGGCGAATGGCGTTTTATCGGCGAACTGGCCGAGCTGGCCAGCTACACCATGGCCTTGTTGCTACGCCAAGTCCGCCAGTCCCGCCGTGACTTCATTGGAACGCAGTTGAAGCGCTGCAAGCCTGCTACCAAGACCAAGCGTGCCGACGTGTTCTGTGGCGCCTGGGTGTCAGCAGTGCGCCGACAGGTCATGGCGTTTGCTGGCAACGATGAGCCTTCACCGGCAACAGCGGCGTACATGCTTAAGCACCATTCCGAGACGGAAAAGCTTGATTGCCGCGACCGTAACGCCAGCAAGGCCAACGGTGTGCGCGCCCTGACTGACGCTATGCACGGCGTTTCTCGCGGCTGGCGATGTCCGTCTGAACCACGGTGTGAACGGCCAGGAACAACTTGCCCTGCATTAAGCGAAATCGCCCCGGCGCGCTGGGGCGGTCTGCCGGACGTGGTTGTCCGGTACTGATGAGCAGCCACCCATGACAGACGAACACCCAAACAGCGCAAAACCCGCCTGGCATGCGAGCGTAAAACGTGCCCAGCGCAAGCGCGACAGCGACAAGCGCCTGGCCATGGGTGCCAGCAAGCTCAAGATGGAAATCTACAGCGGCACCCCAAAACGAGCTGGAACAGATCCGCACCGCCGGTAAGTTCGACGAAACAGACCATGCACTCACGATGACCATTCATGGTGTCGCTGCGTTGTCCCGAACCGACCCGGCAGCGTTCCAGGTACTGATCAAAGGAGGAAGACAGTGACCACACGTAACCTGCAATTGAGCAAGATCCACATCGCCAAGAAGGACCTTGGGCTGGATGACGAAACCTACCGGGCCTTGTTGGGCCGCGTGGCGGGTGTGCGTTCGGCCAAAGACCTGACGCCACGCCAGATCGGCGCTGTACTGGCCGAGTTTGCCCGCTTGGGCTGGGAGTCTAAACCGACTAAAAAGCAAGGCCGCAAGGGACCGATGGCGGCGCCAGACCGGGTAAAGCTGGTGGGTAAAATAGAGGCTTTTCTCGCCGAGGCCAAACGCTCCTGGGCATATGCCGACGGTATGGCCCTGCGCATGTTCAAGGTCGAGCGAGTGGAATGGCTAGACCCTCAACAACTCCAGAAAATGGTTGCGGCGCTGACCTATGATGCCCGTCGACACGCGAGGCCAGAGCGATGAACGAAGAACTGTTCCCGGATGACATCGATCAACTGGACGCCAAGAAGGTGTTGGCAAACATGCAAGACCCCACTGTGCTCTCCCGCTGGGAAGGCTCATTGAGGGAAATGGTGGAAATTGCCGAGGCCAAGCTTCTGGTTGAGATCAAGCCAGGAATAGAAGCCGCCGAACTGGCGCGGCATGTCGTCTTTGCAATTTGCTCCGTGATGGGCGGTAAGGTGGTGTACTTGCCACGGGGTGACGCGCTTAAGCGGGCCTTGCGAGACGCCAAAATCTATCGAGACTGGAAAGATAACAATACACCGATCACTGACCTAGTCAGTAAGTACGACCTTGCCAATCAAACAATTTATGACATCATTCGCCGACAACGGGCGCTGCATCGCAAGAGTGAACCCGACCTATTTGGCTACGAAGAAGATCAAGGAAGGAGCATTCACTGATGAAACCAAGTGCTATGGTTTTATGACGATGGCGGCTCTCGCGTAGGACCGTTCACCGAAAGCGATATCAAAGAACTTTTGAAAGTCAGCAAAATCAGACATGGGACTCTTGTTTGGAGGACCGGGATGGACACCTGGGCTCCAATAGAAACGACCGAGCTAAAAGCTGAAGTCACGATACTCCCACCTCCATTAAACAAGGACTCAATATCAAACCACTGGGCTTGGTTGCTGGCACTGTCGCCTCTACTCGGATTTGTTGATTTAGGTATCAACACAAGTGTCGGCGTTATCATCGGTTTGGTAGTGGTCATTGCCCTATGCGGTCTGGATTCCCGAAAGTTTCATCAAGCAGGCCACAACCCGCCGAGTATTTGGTGGTGCTTCATTCCACCTGTATATCTCTACATAAGGTCCCGTCGTTTGAAGGCGAATTACCTTCCGATGATTGCTTGGATTGTATGTAAAGTCTCACTGTTTATCGTGCCCCAACTTATTCGTTTGTGACTTCAAGCCCCGCCACCGAGCGGGGCTTTTTCTTAAACCCCGCTGATACTCAACCTATTCCCCCCATAAGCGAAGCTGACACCGTTCCCCCAACGGCAGGTTCGCACCATGCATTCCGCTCCCGCTCCCCCCAAAGTTTCTCGGCCTCGATGGCCGCGCCAGTTTGCTCAGCTCATTCTCGCCGCTGGTGATGATGCTGCGAGGGCGGTGCTGTGGGCCAAAGTTCCGGCCGACTGGCGCGAGTTGGTGCAACTGCATATCGCGCAGTCTGACGGCCGTGCCGAGCAGCACGTGCGCCAGCAAGAGAAATTGCGCCCCGCTGTAAGAACCATCACGCCGACCTTTGCGGAGTACCGGGCACCCGTCCATGTACCCGGCAACGCTGTGGTCGCCGCTCAACATCTGGCCGCATTGCGGGCCACCATCCACTCACCGCGAGTATCCCAATGACTTCCATCGCACCGAAGCGGCGTCCCCGCACGCCCCGTATGACCTTCTGGGCGCTGATCACCATCGCCTTGTTGTTCTGCCTGGCCATCGTCGCCCCGACGAAGCCTGCCCGTCGTCCTCTACAAATGTGGCCTGGTAACACTGGGCTGCGTGCTGGGCTACTGGCTGGGATAGAGCGTTGTTCCCGTATGCGCGGCCGGATATGGTGCCGAACTGCGAGCGATCCATGGCAGGCATCCGACGCGCCCTGGTCGTGCTGGGCTGCGTCCTTGGCCTGACGCTGGGGCTCTGACATGCGCCGCTCTCGTTCTCTTCTATATATCGCTGCGGCATGCATGGGCGTGCTTGTTGCCGTGGACGCAAGCCCTCCGGCCAAGGCCGAGATCCCGGACCAAGCGGAGCGCTACCGTCGCGACCTGACCCGTATCGCCCAGGCTGAATGGGGCTTGGATGCTCCGTTGTCCACCTTCGCCGCACAGATCCACCAGGAAAGCCGCTGGAAGTTCGACGCGAAATCGCCGGTCGGTGCGCAAGGCTTGGGCCAGGTGATGCCCTCGACCGCCACCTGGCTTGCCGAGCTGTTCCCCAAGGCCCTCGGAAAGATCGAACCGTATAAACCCGGTTTGGTCCATGCAGGCGCTTGTCAGCTATGACCGCTGGCTGGCGAACCGCATCCAGGCGCGTGGCCCCTGCGAACAAGGGGCGCTGATCCTTTCCGCCTATAACGGCGGTTTTGGCTGGGTGATCAAAGATCGCAAGTTGGCATCGGCTAAGGGTGCCGATCCGCTGACCTGGTTCAACTCTGTCGAACGGTTCAATAACGGCCGCTCCGCCGCTGCGTTCAGGGAAACCGTCAATACCCGCGCCTGATCCTGTTGCGCTGGGAAGCCCTGTACGTCGCAGCCGGTTGGGGCCAAGGGGTGTGCCAATGAATGGCTTGTTCGACCTACTCAAGCCCGCCGTCTGGTACGTCGGCCTTATCGCTGTAGTGGTCGTCGGCTTGCACCTCAACAGGCAGGACGGCTTCGACGAAGGTTACGCCAAGGGCTTGGGCGAAGGGGAAACAGCCATAGCCAAGCTGCGCCTAGAAATTCCCAGGAACAGCAACGTATCGCCGAGGCAACAGCTAAAGCCGCCAAACAGGCGGTTGAGGATCTGCGCGTTCAGCAGGATCGGGGCGATCTGCTCGCCACCCAGCTCGCCGTCGCAAAGGATTCGTTGCGCAAAAACACCGACCAACTCAAGGGAGAGATTGCCCGTGTCACGACCATGTATCGCCGCAGCCTCAAATCGGCGCCCGAGCCTTTGCCTGGTGGCGTGTTCACTGTTGGCTTTGTCCGCGTGTGGAACAAAGCCAACGGAATCGGCACCGCAGTGCCCGCCCAGCAAGCCCGACAAGCCGCCAGCGGAATTGCTACGTCGCCCGATGGAGCCGGAGCCGCTGACAGCCTCGACTCAGGCGTCACCCAGCCGCTTGTCCTCGCCAACCCAGATTCGCAACGGCGAGCTGCACAGTTCCTGCCGGGCTTCGCTCAACCGCCTGATCGATTGGACACTTAATGGAAGTAACTGACTTTGCCAGTCACCTGGAGGCGATCCACAACGAATCCTCCTTGGCGGCACATTTGGCACAACGTGAAGTATTGACAGGCCCTTCGGCCGAGTTCTGCACAGGAGAGCATTGCGATATGCCAATCCCGGAACAACGCCGTGTGGCCATACCAGGTGTGCAGCTTTGCGCGCAGTGCCAAACGCATCGCGAAAAGAGAGGCCGTCGATGACGACTATTGAAATGCCTGCGTGGCAACTGGTGAGTATTGCCGTAACCATCCTCGGCGCTTTCGCTGGGCTGGTGAAGGTTATGGTCATGCAAATGGAGCGCCGACTGGATCAGCGCTTTGCAATAACAGACAAGGACAGCGAAGCCTACGCACGCTGGAAATATCCTTTGAACGGCTGCGGGGTGACATGCCCGTGCACTACGTGCGCCGGGAAGACTACGTGCGCGGCCAAACCGTGATCGAGGCCAAGCTTGATGCGTTGGCCCTCAAGCTAGAAACCGTTCAATTAAAAGGACTGAAGTAATGAACATCGACGCCGCCAAAACCGCGCCGGGAATCCCTGCGCTGGTACATCATCAAGACCCTGGACACCTCGCGCCCCGTAGATCCTCATGAGGCTATCGTGTTGTCCACCATCCAGGGCATCTATCCCGACGCCACCACCATGGAGCTGCGCCCGCGAACTCGACTACCTGGCCGACCGTAGCCTGGTGACGCTAGACAAAAAGCCCAACGGTGTGTGGATCTGTGGCCTGACCCACTACGGGGTCGACATTGCGGAATACACCATCGCCTGCAAACCAGGCGTTGCCGACCAGAAAAGTACTGGTGACCCCATGCCCCCACGCAGCAAGGTTGCCAGTCTTCCCAAGTCGGTCAAGACCTGGCTCGACAAGGCCCTGGCCGAAAACAACTTCAGCGATTACGAAGCCCTGGCCAACGAACTGTCGAGCCAGGGTTTTTCAATCAGCAAGTCGGCGCTACATCGCTATGGCCAGGACTTTGAGTCCAAACTCTCGGCCTTGAAGATGGCCAGCGAGCAGGCCCGTGCCGTGGTGGCTGCTGCGCCGGATGAAGAAGGCGCGGTCAACGAAGCGCTCATGCGTCTTGTCCAGGAACACCTGTTCAAACTGCTGATGAGCGATAGCGGCCAGATGGACTTGCCGAAGGTCGCCAAAGCTGTGGCCGAGCTGGGCAAGGCCTCGGTTGTGCAGAAGAAATGGCAGGCGGAGTGGAAGGAGAAGGTCGAAACGGCGGCGGCACGCGTTGATAAGATCGCCAAGAAAGGAGGCCTGACACAGGCGACCTCCGATGAAATCCGGCGCGAGATCCTGGGGATGGCATCGTGAGTCTGCCCCTCGTCCTGGACAGCACCGCCACTTTGCTTGCCCCTGCTGTCTTGCTCGACTATCAGAAAGAGTGGATCGGTATACGCGCCCCACTCAAGGTTGGCGAGAAGTCCAGGCGTATCGGTCTCACCTGGGCCGAAGCTGCAGACAACGTCCTGGTAGCCGCGTCCGAAAAATCGGCGGGCGGTCAAACTGTCTATTACCTGGGCTACAACCAGGACATGACCGTGGAGTATATCCAGGCCTGCGCCATGTGGGCACGGGCCTACAACTACGCGGCCGAGCAAATAGAAGAAGGCATTTGGCCCGATAGCGACCCCGACAAACACATCAAAACCTACACCATCGCGTTTCCCAGCGGCCACCGCATCGTTGCGCTGACCAGTCGTCCGTCCAACCTGCGCGGCCGTCAGGGCGTTGTCGTGATCGACGAAGCCGCGTTCCATGCGGACTTGGCCGAGCTGCTGAAAGCGGCCATGGCTCTGTTGATCTGGGGCGGTGAAGTCCATGTGATCAGCACCCACGACGGCACGGAGAACGCCTTTAACGACCTGGTCAACGAAATCCGGGCTGGCAAGCGCAATGGCGAAGTGTTCCGCTGCACTTTCGGTGAAGCCGTTGCCGATGGTCTGTACAAGCGTGTCTGCCTGCGTAAAGGTATTGAGTACAGACTTGAGGAATGAAATCGCCTGGGTGAATGGCGTTTACGGTTTTACGGCGATGCAGCCGACGAAGAGCTGGACTGCGTGCCCACCCAGGGCGGCGGTGCCATTCCTCAGCATGGCCCTGGTCGAGCAACGCAGTAACCGCGCCGTGCCGGTGCTGCGACTTGCGTACCCGCAAGGTTACGAAACCATCGCCGAGCATCTGCGCCTGGCTGAGGTCTCTGGAGTGGTGCGAAGAGCATTTGCTCCCGCTGCTCTCGGCGATCCCGCTGGACGTACAGAGCTTCTATGGCATGGACTTCGGCCGCTCCGGCGACCTCTCGGTTTTCTGGCCGTTGCTCAAAGAACAGAATCTGCGCAAGCGCACGCCCTTTGTGGTCGAGCTGCGTAACGTCCCGTTCAAGCAACAACTTCAGATTAAGTTCTACATTATTCGTCGCTTACCCAACTTCCTCAAAGGCGCCGATGACGCCAGGGGTAACGGCTCGCAACTGTCAGAAGATACTGCCGTCGAGTTCGGCTTCAACCGCATTGAGCGGGTGATGCTCACCGAGGGCTGGTACGGGACAACATGCCACCGTTCAAGGCAGCCCTGGAAGACGACACCTTCTACGACTCCCTGCCGACAAAGACGTAGTCAGTGACGTTCGGGCTTTCCGCATGGTCAAGGGCGTAGCCCGCATCCCGGAAAAACGGACCAATGAAAAGGGCGAAAAAGCCGGACCCAAGCGCCACGGCGACGCCCGGTATCGCCGCCGTCCTGGCCGACTACGCGTCCCGCCAGGACGTCGAGATAATCGAATATCACCGAGTCCAGCCAGCATCCCAGCATGATCGCGAGATCCAGATCGGCGCCGGTTGGCGCTCCAAAAAGGCATTTGGTAATGGCTGAATCCAAATCGTCGACCAGTACGGTCGCCCGATCCAGTACGACAAACTCACGGAAGAGCTGGCTGCTGCCCACCACCACCGGCATACGCCAGGTTTGGCACCAGTCGGTGGCCAGCGGCCTTACACCTGGTCGACTTGCCTCCATCTTGCAGGCGGCCGCCGAAGGCACGGCCCACGATTACCTGACTCTCGCCGAGGAAATGGAAAGAGCGGGACTTGCATTACGCTTCGGTATTAGGCACCCGCAAGCTGGCTATTGCGGGCTTGGCCATTCGTGTCGAAGCCGCCAGCGACGATGCCGAAGATGTGCGCCGTGCAGATCAACTCAAGGAAATAGTGGACTCTCCAGAGTTTGGCGAACTACAGGCCGACCTGACTGATGCCGTGGGTAAAGGCTATGCCGTCTCCGAAATCATGTGGGACCGCAAGTGGAAAGACCTGGAAACCCGTCGCGCTTTGAGCCACGGGACCAGCGGTTTTTCCAGTTTGACCGAGAGACCGGCCGGGAACTGCGACTTCTGGATGAAGCCGACATGCTCAATGGCGTCGCATTGGCCCCATACAAGTTTATTGTCCACCTGCCTCGCATCCGTTCGGGTCTGCCGATCCGGGGCGGCCTGGCGCGCCTGGCAGCCGTTGGCTACATGTGCAAGGCCTGGACCTGGAAGGATTGGATGGGCTTCGCCGATATCTTTGGTATGCCCATGCGCGTGGGGCGATACGGCCCAGGTGCCAGCAAAGACGACATTAATACCTTGATGTCAGCGGTGGCCAACCTCGGCAGCGATGCGGCGGCGGTAATACCGGACAGCATGAAGATCGACTTCACCCAGGCTGCGAACGTGGCCGGTGCGGGGGACTTCTTCAAAGGCTTGGCCGAATGGTGGGACAAACAGGTCAGTAAAAGCCGTTGTCGGCCAGACCATGTCCACCGACGATGGACCAGCAGGCGCAGGCTACGATCCACAACGAAGTGCGTCTGGATCTGCTGCAAGCCGACGCCAAGGCCGAATCCAATACTCTGAACCGCTATTTTGTGCGGCCCTGGTGCGACCTGAACTTTGCACCAGGTCGACCATATCCGCGATTGATTATCGACGTGCCGCAGCCGGAAGACACCAAGCTTCTGATTACGGCGTTGGAGAAGTTGGTGCCACTGGGGTTGAAGGTGGAGCAGTCGGTTTATTCGCGACAAGCTCAATATCCGGCTCCAGCCGAGGGCGCCGAGCTGCTGGGTATCCCGCCACCTGTTGCCACTCCTGTACTGGCCCAGGCGACCAAGCGAGCAAGTACCCGCCAAGCCGGTGGTAATGCAGGACATCGTGGATAACCAAGATGCGGACACTGGAGCGGACGGTAGGGGGCTATATGGATGACATGGTCGAGCAGATCAAGGAACTGCTCGACTCAGTCAGCAGCTTGGAAGAGTTTCGGGATCGGTTGATTGAAAACCTATCCGGCGATGACGACCAGCCAGTTAGCGGACGCTATTGCTGACGGCCTAGCTGCTGCCAGTTTGGCTGGGCCGTAATGACATCTCTCAGGGGGCTTTAGTCTTCATGCATCTTGTTACTTATCGTACTGACTGCACTCTTGGCAAGCATCTCGTCCATGATGTATGTAGCCGCTTCAAGATCCTCATCATCAATCCGACCACTGCCAACGCAGCCGTCTTCACCATTTTCCATGTCAGGACCAAAAACGCCGTCGCATGCCACATTCTCAATTAGCGAAGAAATGTAGTTATCAAAGTGGAACCGCTGTTTGTCGGTAAGTCATCGACATTTTCCACCGTTAGCAACGACTAACTTTGCGATACCTACAGTCGTCGCTGAGTCTGTCTTTGCCGGGACGTTCTCTTCAATGAGTTCGGGGTTGTTTTTAACTAATGTGATCAAGCGCTGCTAAATTCATGGCGGTATCCCTATCGAGCGTGGTGGATACTGATAGTAATTCAGAATCAGGAGATAGCATATGGCCTTGTCCCACGGGTCACTACCGTTCAAAGACACAGATCGATTACTTCCGGGGCAAGGTCGAACTTGCCTACGCGCTCCTGGACGGACGCCCTACGCGGCCGAGCACGACTACGCGTTTGTTGTCGCTGGTGCCGTCAAGCGAGATCTGTTGGTCGACTTGCGCGGCGCCGTCGAAAAGTCCATTTCCAACGGCACGACCCTGGAACAGTTCCGCAAAGACTTTGACCGGGTGGTGGGCAAACATGGCTGGCAATACCCAGGGCGAGCGCGTTTGGCGTACCAACGTGATCTGGGAAACCAACCTGTGCGCCAGTCGTACAACGCCGGGCGCGAAGCGCAAGTTGGCAGACCCGGAACTGCGCAAGCGCGCGTCCCTACGCGGTATATACCGTCATCGGCGACAGCGCCCATCCACGGGCCAATGCATTTATCCTGGAACGGCACCACCCTGCCGCTCCAATGACCCATTGTGTTGGTCAACCCACACTCCGCAAAACGGTTGGGCTGCAAGTGCAAAAAGTTCATGCTCTCGGCCAGAGATGTGGAGCGCCAGGGTCTGACAATT
>RCNN01000371.1:0-22617 GCA_003667245.1 Heterostelium multicystogenum
TCTTAAGACTATGGTTGTTTTAAAAATGTGTTAACAGTTTGCTAGTTGGTTTTTGTAAAAACAATTTCCTTTTTGTTTAAATCTATTAAAAAGGTAAAAAATAAGTTCTGGAGGTGAACTGCATACCACAACAATTCAAAAATTGAATCGATAACTTGACCCCTGATCCATTTAGGAAATATTGGAAGGCATCTTTAATTGGTTCCTGGTGATACCTCGAGGTGTCTACTGACACTGCCAATCCCAACAATATCATTATTTTTTAAATATTAAAAGTTTTTTATTTTATTCAACTATATAAATAAGAATTCTTGAAAACAACACAACACCTGAGTTTAAGAAAAAATAAGAGATCAATTTAAAAAATCCAACCAACTAAATACTTTTAGAAAATACTTTAGAATAATAATAATAATAAAATAATAATTGTTGTTTTGTTGTTTCTGCTTGTTCGTTGTTATTGTGTGATATGATGTTGGTGTTTTCCATTCTCATAGATAAGCCTGTAGATTCAAACGAATGAGTAAATATAAAAAATTACCAAATAAGAAATTTAGTTAATATTCTCAATAGAAAATATCCTTAAAGTTACCAATTTTATTTATTTTAATTTATATATTATTTTTTATAAAATCTTAATACTATTTATATTTTAATACAAAAAACCCATTGCTATTCTTAATATATTAATAATTAAATTAATTAAAAAATGGAAAAGATTCAATAGAAATTATGTATATCCAAATCTAACAGATTCGACTGGTAGTCTAAATGAATTGCCTACACTTTCATAGATGATCAGAGAATTTGTGAGATGTTGGATAGCAATGAGCCATATTGGAAATCAAAACGTGACAATAAGCTTAACTACAATCAAAGAAAATGAAACTATTGGAAAGGCTATGGACATTATGAGTCAAATGAAAATCTTGTCTATTCCCGTGGTCGAACCAGAAAATGAAAAAGAATTCATTGGTTTGTAGATATGGTTGACATTATCCCACGTTATTCTCTGCTACTATACTAAAAGTGAAGATATGAAAAATGTGTGAAAGTAAGTTATCATTTCACAATAGAGGAGTTGTTTAATACTAACCAAACATTAAACTATATTAATTTATCTTTCAGAGGAATGTCCACAATGGGATAAATGGTGTAAAGATGTGAAAAACCAAAAGCAGAAGAGTTTGGATTTTGAAAATCTAAGTGTAGACTCTATAGTTAGTATGTTATTTGATCTATGTGGATTCCGTAACATTTAAAATGACCCGTTGAAAAGATCTTTCTAACAATATCACTACTATTAGATCAATCAAAATATGATATTTTTTATTCCAGTGGGATTTCAGAGGAACCATTCGTCAACTAATTTCCGAAGTATTTCAAAAGGAATTCACAGGGTAATTGTTTTCAATGATGACGCTGATGGAATTGGAATTCTGAGTCAAACCGATGTAATCAAGTTTTCTTGGGAGAACTTGGATTCTCTAGGAGAATGTATTCACAAGTCGGTAGAAGAACTTGGTGTCATCGAAAAAAAGGTTAATCACAATGCATGAAAACTGGAGTTACCATCCACGCATTCTATCTTATGCTGTTCCACGCAGTCCCAGGCATTGCAATTATCAATGATAAGAATGAATTGGTTCATTCAATTTGTATATCGATTTAAGAGTATGTATATGGAAGACCATTGAATTAAATAGAGAGATGTCTAACTTCAACCAAATGAATCAATCAATCAGGGATTGGCTGCCAACAATTACAAGAAACTCCTTCTGCCAGTCTCCGAGTATCTTTAAAGACAAGAAGGTATTTACCTGCACCAAGACACTTCATTGGAGGTGATCATGTTGACCATGTTTGAGCCAAAAAGATTCATAGAATATGGGTGGTAGATTCTAAAGAATCCAAGAAGTGTACTGGTTGTGTCACAATGGATGGACTCATGAAATACTTTGCCACTTTACTACGGTGCCAAGGTGATGGAGAAATAAAAGATACCAAGCCAAAGCCATATATTTCAAGAATCAATTAAATAACAACGGGTGTACTATTAGATAATCCTATTCTTCTATTGCTTATTCTCTAATTACTTGACTTTGATGATGGATTTGTCGCCAAAAAAGCTTTATTAGGAGATCTAAGAGCTGGACTTTTCTTGGTTTTGCTGATCTTGCTCCAGCTTTTTGTTGTTTTAAATTCTTAACCAACTTTGACAATAGACCCACACCACCTCCACCCCTTGGTTCTTCCCTGGTGCTTTGGTTGAGGTTTATCAGGTGATATACATTGAAACTGATTAGTATCTATAGTTTTGCTATACTTAATACTGCTTGCTCTGTTTCTTTTTTTCTACTACTACTACTGCTATTATTGCTATTGTTGTTGCTGTTGCTATTATTAAGATCATCAAAATCAAAATCTATTTTCATCTAATACTTCGTCTGGTTTACTTTGGTTGCCTGGTAATAAAGTTGAAGTACTCTTGTCACTGGTTGTTGTTTTGTTGTTTTGTCAATTATTTTGGGAATGTCGGTAGTTGAGCTACTAGTAAGTAATTTTGGTTTAGAAGAAGATGGAATGCTATCTCAAGTTGTCCCACTATCATTAAGAATCTCATCATTCATCATTGGCAAATTAGAGTACTCTTCACATACTCTTAAAAACACGATATTCATTATAAATATGCTCAACTATTCCTTCCTATAAGTTCAAATCATTGTTAGAATGTTAACATTCTTTATAAAAACATGATGGACAAGTGATGCTTACTATGAATCCGATATCTTTAAATTATAATCTACAAATATATGCTTTTGGAATGCTTCTATCACCGACCGAGGGCAATTGTGTTAGCGCCAGTGATTTACTGTAGTCCTTCGTAACCTTTGTGAGTCGTCTCCAAAATAGTCATTGCAATGTATAAAGTAGCTGTAATTGTCAATACATCTGTTGCTGCTGTGTAAAGAAGTTTCTAGGTGGTTGTTTCTATTGGCAATATGGATGATCAGTTAGATTGTTATTCTTTAACAGAAGTAAGTAATTCGGCAGACAATGATGACCATACATACCTTTTCTGGTATCTTAATGTGTGTGGCTTTTATAGGTTGAGTTTTTCTTCATGTCGTTGCCGTTTCTTCTTCCTCTGACTCTTCTGCTTCGGACGATGAATCAGAAGATGATGAGCTTGATGATGATGATGATGATGTCTCACCTCCAGGATAGATAAGGATGAATCTGAGTCGTCTTTGCTTTCTGATGATGATGGAAGAAGGACGATGATGTCGTACTTGAATCTGAATCTGTGGCTTGTTTTTTAGTATCAACCTTCTTTGCTACAACATTCTTCTTTTGTTTGGTTGATGAAGGTGTTGTTTGAAGACTTCCTACTGAGGATTTTTCTCTTACGATCATATTCCGATGATGATGATGATGATGATTCTATGAAACCATCTGATTTCTCCGAATCTGAAGTGACTTGGGTTTGTACATTCTTTGCTGGTCTTTTAATTGGAATTGGTTGTTGTTTGTTTTATTTACCAATCTCTTACTATTGGTTTTATTGTCTAATTCACTCTCACTCTCACTTTCACTTTCAACTCTCACTCGATGTGTCAATGTTGCTACTGCTACTGCTACTGCGACTAGTGATGCTTGTTGATAATTTGTCTTTGCCTTTTTCAATATAATTACCTCCTATTGGAGCTGTGGACTTGACTTTATTATTTATAATACTCTGGTTTATATGATGATGTTTGATTTCGGGTTGTTTTTCTCTTTAGATTTAGTTATTATTATTATTATTTACACTTTATCAATGAATAGTTTGTTAATATCTTTGTTGTTAGAGAGTTGATAGATATTAATAGTAATACAAACTTTAGTGTGTTTATGTCGTCTAGTACATGTATATCTTCTTCAGGCAATACCACATAGCCTTCATCTACCGAGATCAGAAAACGAATCGCTAGGTAGCTTTGAATCTCTTGGAAATAAGTTGATACAGCTGGCTGACATTACCGCCAGAGAAGTGTGCATATAATAATATCTTATCGTGACCGACCAGTGCCGAAAGATTGTCATTAAAATTTATCTTGAAATCTCATTATATTAATAATAATGATGATGATCAATGATGATCAAGAGAATTGACTAATGCAGATACTGATCGTAATCTTGGTCGTAATCTCTAGACACAAACGATGCAATGCCACGAAAAAATGAAAAAATGAAAAATCAATATTGTGTATATCAAATCCACACACGATTAAATTTATTTGGATTTTTATTAAAATTCCCAAATTCAAAGTAAGGCAGGGTCTGGATGATAGGCTTCTCCCTCCATACCAGCAGAATCATACATACTGATTGTAATTTTTTTTACAAATCTTTTTTTGTAGATACTGTAGTTTTTAAAAGATTGTAAAATTTTGATGGTGGTTGTTTTGTGGAACCTTGTTGAACTCAATGAGAAGTTAAAAATAAAAAAATTCAGAATGATGCATACTATTGGGAAGTCCCCATTAAGATCAACAATCTTCCATGAAATAGAAAAAAATTCTACTAAATTTAAAGAAATTTTTTCGTTCATAATGAACCTTTCGTAAACAGTCAAACATTTAGATCAAAATTATGAATCATCCTTGTGTGTGAGACCCAAAAACAAAAATAACAAAACCCTAAAAACACACTGTGAAACTAGATCTTTCCACCGACCCAAACACTATGATTTAATATTTAGTAATCACTCTCCACCCACAACAACAATAATAATAATAATAATAATAAATATTACAAGTAACCTTCCAAAACCATATCATTTTTATTTTCTAGTACTAGCAAAAACAAACAAAAGCCAAATAGGAAAAACACAAGTCACAATAGACATCAATCATTACACTGTCAACTATCCTTCCAACTTATAATATTATAATTCTCGATTTTTCATTATATATACATATATAGGTAGTTTTAGTTAGTAGATTCTATATCTGTTTTTTTTTGTTTTTTTGTGATCTGAAAAATTAGATAATGAATAGTTCCAGACTGGACAATTTCTTATTTGTTTCTGTTGTATTATTATTATTTGTTGCAAATTGCTCTGCTGTAGATATATATGGAATGGTGGAGTAGGAACATTTTACAATCAGGGTACTAAATGGACACCTGCGCAGGATCCATCTGCTACCGACAATGTATTCGTCGTGGCAAACAATTCATTTGTATACTCGTACACTACGATTTCAGTTAGATCGGCTCAGGTCGGTTCAATCGATTTTTCCCTCGGCCGTCTTAAACCCATGCAGTGATTTTTATGCATCACTCGTTTCGGTCTACCCTTATTCCACACTCTATCTGGACAATGTCATTGACCCTAACACTGCCTATTCATCCGTCTATTCAACTGCTCTAGTTGGTGATTTATTTATGAATGGTCGATTACTTACTATTCAAAATATTTAGATGTTTATCCATTCGGTCAAATTCTTCTAAGTATGTCATCAGAAATATATTGATTCATCCAAACAACCATATTAATGCTCTGTTCCAATGCTGTAACTATTAGATGGATCCACTAGTGAATTCTTTTTAGGATGGAACATTATTCACAATGGTACACTTATTACAGAGGCACAATCATTCATTGTTGGTAACTTCTCAGCTTACGAGTCAGCTAGACTCATCGGATATCCTGATTCTCTTTTAATGTTTTTCGATCTTAGCGCAGATCCACCTGGAGTTAACTCTTTCAACGGAAACTCTACGATTGAAATGGAAAGCTCTGTACTAAGCTTTTGGAAATCAACAGAATTTAATGATAATGCAAAGATCAATTTGCAAGACTCACCTTTGAAAATCTTCGAATCATATTTTGTCTTAAGTGACTTTGTTACTCTTGATATTCAAGGTCGTTCACCTGTTCTATCAAATGCCTCAACATTTATCATGAAAGTAAGTCTAAATGTTTATTTCAAACAAATAACTATTGATCCTAATATTATATCTTTAGGATAAACTCTACCATGAAATTCTATAAATCCAGCATACTTTGACTTGTCATATCAATCACCCGATTCATTGAATTCTATGATGGAAACCAGATTTTTCATGTTCAATAATTCCCAACTCCACTTGAACCATACACTTTATTTCTTACAAGCCTATGTTTTCTCACTATCAGTAGGTATCGAAGAAAAGACGATTCAGAATATATTGTAAATATAAATTGACACATCCTATTTTTTCAAACTACAGGATAATGCTTTTATTGATATGAAAAATGGATCGATGCTTTTAATTTTGAATAAAGCAAATGAAATGAGAGGAAACAGCCGCATAGAAGTAGAAGACTCAACAATAGCTGTATTTGCAGCAAATGCCGGTTTAATCCAAAATGTATTTATGATTTGGAAATAGGATTTAAGTTTCGAAAATTAACCCTTCTTTTCGTTCATTATAGGATAATTCAACTATTAATTTATATGGAAAACTATCATATATGATAATTTCTGGTTCTCATATTCTTAAAGACCACGCTTTTTTGTCGATTGAAGAAAATGGTTACTTAATTATTGATGGTAGTTTGGTTCAGTTGAACAATTCCAATTTAGCTGTTCAGCAGGGTGTAATCTCTATCGATGGCTCTTGTGTCATGAGGGATAAATCTATATCCGTTATCACAGCAAATTCAAGATTGTATGTCAATGGAACTGCTCTATTCTTAGACAACTCTGCACTTTTCGTATACTACTCTTTTGTTACTATTCCTGGTTCACTTATTATCAGTTCCAATATCATTGCATATCAAGCTAGATTCACTGTTGAAGGTTTCTTTGCCTCAGTATGTATTGCCTTAATTATTTGTAGCCCTAATCAATAACTAATTTATATTAAATTCAAATTAGAATGGAATAATCAACTGTGATTTTTGTTATATTGATCATTCTAACGGATCATTCCATTCATTTGTGTTGGTTTGTATAATAATTCTGATATTTCAATCATCGGAGATGCTCATGTAAGTTAGATCAAAGTGATATTTATTAAAATCTAAAGACTAATTCTCCATCATCAATTAGTTTGGTAATCTATTCATTGCTGAAAATACCCAAATTACCGTTTCTTCCGGAAACCTTACCATTTATTCCGATTCAATATTTAATTGCACTAACTGCAAAATTAAAATTATTGATGGATATTTCAACTACGACAAGAATTCATCAATCAATTTGATTGGATCAAGCTTGGAGAACATTGGTGGTCAAATCGAGTCAAGTGGAAATGTATATGTATATCCAGGCTCCATAATGTCAAACCAAGGTACTCTCAACCTTTTATCCAATATATACAAACAAAATCCAGACTCAGAGGCATCAATGATCAACTCAGGTGATCTTAATATTGTACCAAATGGAATTCATCAAAAAGAAATCACTGTATGTATATTGTTTTGAAGATTGAACTGATAGCCATAGATATTAACATCATTTGCTCCATAGATTCCACTTTTAAATAATGGTAAAGTCAACATTAATGAGGATAATGTATTCATTTCACAACTCAGACAATCGAGTGGTACACTTTCAATTAATAAGGGTACCGTTCAATCGAATGAAACCATTCACAACAGTGGAGGTAATATTCAAGGAAATGGTACAATCATTTCAAACATTTTGAACTCTGGTAATTTTGGTTCATTCAACACTACCGACTTCTTGAAGATTATTGGTGACTTGGTTCAACTTGAGAATGGTACAATCATCATCACTATTAACTCTCCAAATGACTTTACTCAATGTATGTGTAACAAATAATATCCGAATCTTATTGGAAAGTTAATATTAACTTATTATTACTAGTCAATATTTCATCACTTTTCACATTGGGCGGAAAAATTATCATTAGAATAAGTGAGGATTATCATGAGAAAGCAAAATCCAACCCATCTACCAATAATAATATACCTGTTGCAAACTTTGGTAATTCCAATGGTAATTTCTCTGGAGTGGAATTTAGAACTTTCAATCCAAAGGGCGGAGAAGACAAAGCAAGTGATTGTAAACATAAACTAAGCCAAACCAAGCAATCTCTTTCAGTCTTGGTGTCAAGCGACTGCGACAGCGAATCTTCGAAAAAACTTTCAACTGGTGCTATTGTAGGAATTGTGATCGCACTTGCTATAGTTGCTGCTGCTGCAGTTATCATCTACCATAAGCGTCAACGTCTATCTCAAGACTACCGAGCTAAATCTGGTCTCTTCAAGCTCAGAAGAATCACAGTCAGCATGAAGGACTAAATATCCTATCGCTATTAATATTTATTGAAACAAATTTGGATATGATCCAAATGGAAATGATCAAATTAAATTATTCTTATAAACCTGATTGGCGTTTATGTAATTGTAGTAAACTTAAAATTTCTTTATCTAATTAACATTGATGGCTATCCAACTATTAATATCGAACTTTTTTCCTAAAACTATTAGATTTATTCTTTTGTTTGTTTTGTACAAATAAACAGATTAACGAGTTTGCATATTACGTATCTGGTATTGTCTTATTATTGATTTGTTCTTGGCTGTTGATCAGTGTGTCAATGTCAAATTGTTTGTTTGCTCCACCTGGTATGTAGTCATCTGTGTGCTGCTCAGCAGTAGTTACAGCCAGCTTGTAAAGAGTAATAAATACTAGTAGATGCAAGAGTATACTGTATATAAAAAGGAATAGACGACTGTATTTGTTGGAGAGGAAGAATCGTGATGTGTTTAAGATAACTCTTTCTGCAGTGTTCATTTCTTTGTATCGCCTGTATTTCTCTTTCTTATTAAATGATAGGAATGGATTGATACTGTCTTCGTAGAGTTTTCCATACTTTTCTTCAGGATCTCCATTACTGTTTCTTCCAGAGCTTCCACCTCTTTCCATGTCATATTCGGCTCTCTTTGGATTTCCAGTAATGACACCACCTCTATTCTTGTCGTAGCTCTGAAGGAATCTAATCTTTTCATAGAGCTTAATGTTGTCTTGTTTCAATGAAGATGTCTCTAATTTACATGTTTCCAATTGCTTTTCCAACTGTGATTTTTCATTTTCCAATTCTAAGTTCTTTACTTTGAATCTATCTCTTTGTCCAACTACAATATCCAACATCTTATCGTCCTTTGATTGTACAGTTGTCTGAGATTGGTTTGAATCGTTTAGATTACTGAGTGATTGGTTTAGAGAAGGAGTTGAGCTGATCAGTGTTTCCAAGTCTTGTGGCTGATTTGTATTGACATTTCCACTGTTACCAAATGGTCCTGACATTCCATTATTTAGCATACTGCTTCCTCCACGAGTTGTGATATCTTCTTCAAGTCTATGAATGAGGTTACTCTGGTCCATTTGAATATTCTCAAGTTGCTGAATTCTCTTTCTTGATTCATCCAACTCGGTTTCATAGGTACCAACTGTAAGTCTGAGTTTGGTGAGCTCATTCTCCAACTGTCTGTTTTTCTCTTTCATTAATTTATCAACATTCTGTTGGTTGCTATTGGTAACCTCTTCAGAACCAACAATAGCCTGCAGAGTGGCCAATTCACGCTTAACATTCTCATAGTCAGCTGGTGATGGGTTGTTTTGTATATACTTCTCCATCTTCTCAATCTTTTCACGCTCAATATCCAACTGAGTCAAGGTTTCCTTTAGGGTGGCCTTTTCATCCTTATACATTTGCTTCAAATCCATGAGCTGATCATTTAACTTTGAAATTTCCGAATCTTTTTGTAACAACTCCAACTCCAATTCTGCAATTCTTTTGACCAATGGTTGAATTGAATTCTTCTCCCTGTTGTGAGAATAAGTCTGATTAGTAACTAAAATCGATGGTCTGTAATAGTAATAGGCATACTTTAATGACTCTTCACGAATAGATGAGTTTTCAGCTTGCAAAGTTGATAATTTAGTTGAGATTCTCTCGATTTCGCTTGTAAGCATATCAAACTTCTGACTGTTTAGATGAGATCTCCTCATCTAGATTATGATAAGAATTTAGATCTTTGTTAATAATCAATTTTTTAAGAAGAATAACAGAAATATATTTACCATGTTTAACTTTAAGATCGAATATTTGTGATTGATTTTGATCGTGAGTTCTAGTTATCTTGTTTAGATCTTCCTGTAGTTGTGAAATCTGTCGATTTAACTCTTGATTTCTATCCTTAAGAACATGAATCTTTGCTTTGTAATCTTGCTTCAACTCCTGCTCACGAGATGCTACTTTCTCATTGGTAGAACTCTCCATTCTTGACTCATACTCCTTGACCTTGTCCTCTAGTCTGCGAATGGTAACCTCCTGGTTCTGTATCTCCTGGAACTCTTTTCTAAAGTCAGCTAGCTCCAGCTGCAACTTCTTGTTTTCAATCTCGAGTTTTGCAGTCGTATCGACCTTGGCATACTCGTCGAGTGCGGCAGTGAGAGCGGGCACCGGATCTACGGCACCCGAGAGGTCCTGGTAGAGAGTAAAGAAGCAGGTCTCGGAGAACTTGCTTCGCTTGGTGAGCTTATCGACTTCCTCTTGGTAGAGCTTGAGGAGTGCACCAAACGTCTTGAGCTTCTCGTCATCACCGACCTTCTTGAAGTCCTGTGTTTGCTTGGCGAGCACCTTTCTCGACTGCACACAATCGTCTTTGAGAGTGGCAATCTGCGAGATAAACGCCTCCAACTCGACCTTCTTGTTCTCAATGTTAAACTGCTTCCACGAGTTGAGGATGTCCATAAATGAGCTGTTACCACTGGAACTATTGGTAGTGGTGGTAGTGGTGGTGGAGGTATTAGCTGCAACTCCACCAGGTGTGCCAGGTGTGCCAACACCCATGCTGGAGGAGACTGAACACCCGGTGAATTAGGTGTAACAACACTGTTATTATTCATTAATAGAGATGATTCAATTTAAATTATTATAATAAAAACGCCAATAATGCGACTAACTACTAATGCAATGACTGTACTATATTAATATATTTATAAAATTGGAATTGAATGATTCATAATGAGGAAGCATTGGAAAAAAAAACCAAACATCAAACAACCTCAACATCAACCACATGTTATTTAATAATAATTAAAATAAATTTACAAAAATACAAATTAATTACTTTTTGCTTTAAGATGAAACAAATAATATTAATAAATAATGTCAATAATTATTATTATTATTAATAAATAATGTCAATACATTGGTCATTCTACATTCATTGTCTCTGTCATTAATTAATGACATCACTTTAATTTATGTAGAATATACAGATTATCATATAGATAAACATGTCAACATTGACGGTAGCTGTGGCAACGGCCACATCAGTCAATACTACCTCTATAGAGGTAGCCACACTAACCCCAACAATGTATAAGATTATCAATAATAATAGTATCTTATCAAACATTACTCAATATCTAGACGATAATATTGATCGGATATGCTTTAGTTTAGTTTGTAAAAAATTATTCAATGAAAGAGACAAATACCTTCTATTCAACTTCAATGATGACAGCTTCATAGATAGAAAAGGCTATAAAATAGATTATCATTTTAGCTCAACACTCAAGTCATACACTAACATTATACAATGCTCAATAAACTCAAAAAATGATAAACATCTAACCATAAGTATGTATGTAGTTTCCATTCACTATAATAGCAATGAATCAATATTATTGTATTCTAAATCTTGTTATTAGCTTCAAATGATTTAGTGAGTGGAATAGAATTGCCTCAAGATGTGACATCAGTTGGATTCACAGAGGATTTCGATTATCGAGTGCTTGATAATTCCTTTTTTTCAAAGAGTTCACCAATCTAATGTCACAGAACTGTATTTCAAGTGCATCGTCAGGCTTGAGTCAAGCATCAATTCATTGTTGAACAAAATCAAAAAGATAACATTCGCCTCATACGATGGGGAAATTCAAATTGGAATGCTACCATCATCTTTGGAAGAATTCCATATTGTACAATATCCCTTTTCATTCCCTCATGCCCTTTTGCCATCATCAATTACCATCTTGACAATGAGTGGTGACTCTCCACTGATTAAAAAAGCAACATTGCCACCAAATCTCAAGATTCTGAAATTGTTGAATGTAAACCAAAGACTTGAAACTGACGCACTACCAAGTTCACTGGAGCAGCTAATAGGCGTACCTTATTATACTCTTTTTAGAAAAGAATCGTTGCCCTCAAATCGAACCTATAATTACCAATTCATAGAGATGCCTCCAAATTTAACAGTATTGCATTATCATTGTTTTTTTAAGTGAACAACTTTTTCCACAAATCAAGCAAATCAAAGTATCTGTGTACGGAGGAAATTATGATTATTTTTGTACATCTACCTTCTATGATTTGGTGGAGTTGGACCTCTGTGATTGGTTCCTTACAACAAACTACTTAAAGAACCTTCAAACTAAAAACTTATATTTCGGTACTATGGAAATGGACTATACGGGATTTGAAAAAGGATTTCTTCCTGATACAGTCTCAACTCTTAGACTTTCCAGTCAACCATATTACAAGACAGCAGTGATTCCTCATGGGACAAAGATACTCCACCTTGGAAACTGCGAAAAAAACTCATCCAATCTGCTAAAGATCAAACTACCTATAACTATCGAAGAGCTTGTTATAGAGTCTATTTATTTGGATGGAAATAACTTTATTAATCAATTGCCATCACATATATCAACTATACGAGTTGTCAACGCAGATTCTATGCACAATATAAGGAGGTTGGACTCCGACAACTACTTAGTCTACTCAACTGCTTTACCAAGAAAACCATACTTCAATCGGCTCCATGGTCATAGCAGTGTAAGTGTTCCTTGTCGGAGCATGATTTTGGGTGTTATTTCAACGCAAGATTCTTTAACCTCAAGGATACAACTGGGAAGACCTCGAAATTATTCTCCAGACAACCTACATCGTCAATTAATCTTCCGGCACATTCACCATGTTTAACAAAATTTACAAGAATATTTTCAGAATGCAATTGTAAGACCCAATAAATGATGAAAATGATAGATGTATCTGATGATGACAAAACAATGAAGAATATTCTTTGTAAATAAGCTTTCTTCGTTATTTGTTTCAATCATATCTGATATTATTTCTAATGAAGATCTTGGTATTCTAAACTCGAAATCTATCAATTTCCAGGTTTCATAATATAATAATTTTTTTGCCTTTGTCTAGAGAGAGGTCTATTTAGTTGTTGCAAATGCAGAGAGCCAACAATCAATACCATTAGATTTAGTATTCACAATAATATATTTATTTAATTTGGAGGTTTTGATGTAATATTATATTAGTAGTATTGATATCGATAAAACAATTAGACAAGCAACTAAGCTTGATGTTATTGAGTGGTGTGAATTTGGTGATGCTGAACAATGTGTAGCTGAGTCGGAGTAGATGTTGCAACCACTTTGGCTGCATTCGAATTTTTTGTTGTATGCGATGTCGTTGAATAAAATATTGGTAAATTGGAGAGATCCACCTTGGTAGCAGGTGACTGGCTGTGCTTGGTCGTTGTTTTTGCTGTGGGTAAAGTTTGTGTTGTGCACCTGGAGGTTTGCCACATTCTTAGAGTAGATGGAGTAACCGTAGAATCCAGCATGATTGTCGTGGAAGCTGCAGTCTTCGAGTCGGATGTTGTTGACGTTGTTCGAGTAAATCGCTCCACCAAATGTCGCAGAGTTGCCAACGAATGTGCAGTTGGAAACCAAAACATCGGCATTCGATGCCTCCTCTGATTGTTGTTGTTGTGATTGTTCCTCGAGCATGCTGTTTAGTTCGTGGGCACTCGATTGGGTGAGTGGAGTTGGGTCCCAGTCGATTTTGTCGAATTGCGGCTTGATAAAGAGTGCCGATCCATAGGAAGCATAGTTGTTGTCTTCGAACCTGCTGCGGTGTAGTTGGACCGACGAGTTGATTGACACGATTTGTGAGAGGAAGTGATTTTTCTTGAAGATTGAGTCGGAAATGACAGGCTGTTCGCAGTCGACAAGCTGGATGAGTGATTTAATCAGTGCTCTATTGGTGTCGATCTTTGAATCAGAGAATGTCGATTGGCTCACCTGGATGTCGCTTTTCTTGAAGCTGAACATTGCATTTTGGAGTGCCTTGTTCGACTGGAAATTGGACATAGAGATGTTGGCAGATCCCTCTTGTTGGATGATTCCGGTGTGGAAGAGATTGGAGTTGACTTGGGTATTTACAATGTTGAGGTCCAATCCTTGGAGTGCATAAACGAGATTTCCAGCTCCACTAATTCTTGAGACGGTAGTGTTTTCAATGGTTAATTGGAATGGCAATGTCTGTTGTTGAGATGGCCACGAAAAGGGCATTTCAAAATAGAAAATATCGGAAAATGGTGGAACCAATTCAATCGAATCCATGTAGCAAAATCTGACCTGGAGATTGGTATTTGGTGACTTGACCAAGAATAGAGCTGCACGATTGCCAGATGGCTTGATAATTGTACATTTGGCAATTCTGGCATATTCTATAACTATATTGGTCTTGGGCATTCTTTCGTCGAACTGGTTACCGTCGACTGTGAACAATGCTGTGGCGCCAGTCATGTCTATTTGATATCCATCGACATTATCACTGGTGATCTGTATATTCAATCCAAAAAGGTCGATATTTGTGTTGTTCTTTGCTGCGTGGGTGCATGCAGCCATTTTCAAGATCAATAAACTGTTCTCCTTCAGATCGGCCATCTCATTCGAGGCAGAGCTGGAATAGTCGTAAAACAGATGTTGATACCGCTGTTGTTGTTTTGGTTGATTGTTTTGTGCCTGTAGTTTTGTCTGCTGCTGTTTCGCCATGATTAATTCCAAAACCTTCTCAAAGGCAGACTTTGCCGATTCAATATTTGGACAAACTGTGAAGTTGCTGGATGGCTCAATGAATGTGCATCCACTTGGCAAATCGGGTGCATTTGGGTCGACATTTACCGTAAATGTATATAAAGGTGGAGTAGTATATTGCAGCTGAGCTTTTTCTAAAGCCAATTCTATTTTTGATTGTGGGCGATGGGGTGGAGTCAGCACTTGCTACAAATGATGATTGATCAACAATGCATAGTTGAATAGCTAATGCCAACAACACAACCGTCGTGAGCAACCTAGAGATAGCTGACATGGCTGTACTTGTTTTGTTGTGTGTATTATTGTTGTTTTTATTTTTGATCGCTGCTTTGAGTGTGATGTTGAGCAGAGTTGTTTCCTTTTTTTTTTTTTATGGTCTTGCGAGTTTTTAAAGTAAAAAAAAAATAAACAAGATTTTTAACAATTTCACCTAATTCAAATTTATAATTTTTTTTTAATTGTTTTTTTTTTTTTTTGGAGGACCTGTGATTGATTGAACAAAACAAAAATGGTGTGGTAAATTTATTAAACCACCATTTGGAAATCAATCTTTATTAACAGGGAAAACTTTGAGCACACTATACTTTTCTGATCTCCACAATGCTTAATATAAAATATGATCTTTATCATATTGATCGATGCAAACTTGTCATGCGATAGATCCTGCGTAGAATGGTTAATGGAGAATGACATATGTTTGCATTATTTTGCAACCTGGTTATCAATTTCAACTAATGATCAGTGTTATCATAATACGAAAATATAGGACAGGTTTTTGTGGGTACTGATCTCAACTACAAGTTGAATCGGTATGATGAAGGACTAGTCCCCCAATTAAAAATTAATATTTATTGTGAAGATGTGTCTTTAGGTGAAAAGCTTTTTTTGAGGTGTCCTTACATTCCAATTTAGATTAGAAGCTAATTTCTCAAACCACTCATTGCTCTCATCTGTTTTACAAATAACTGTTCAGAGAATGATTAGATTTTTCATTTGATATTATTCATTTGGTCTAAGAATTTCAATACTTACCAGGGACAGCCCATTTGGATGTTCTTATGATCACAGAATCACCTTGTTTAATTTCTTGTCTATTCTTTCCATCAAATGACACCCATGCAGTACTTCGACTTCCGTCTGAAACCCTAATGGCAAGCGTAGACGTTGAAGGCAGGATAATTGGTCTAAAAGATAGTGTATGTGGACAAATCGGAGTAATCAGCATGGCAGGGATGGTTGGATGTACAAGGGAACCTCCGGCCGAAAGAGAATATGCCGTCGAGCCAGTTGAGGTCGCAATAATAACACCGTCAGCCTGAACCATAGTTATCAATTTATCGTCACAATGGCACTCCAAGTTTGAAAGGTACGGGTTATTTCCTCTATCTATGGCAACCTCATTCAATACTTGATAAGTTTGATAGGTAGCGCCAGATATTACTGTACAAGAAAACCTCAGTCTGTATGATACAAAACATTTACCCTCGACAACTCTATTTATATATTCTTTATAATTTGCATAATCTGTGGCAGATTTTGTTAGTGAATGCATCATTACATATGAGCCAAGTAATTGACATACCAAATGAAGTTAGGAATCCGAGTGAACCCATGGAAAAAGGAAGTATGGGTGGAATATAGGTCTTAAAAAGTGATGATGTGTGCAAGACAGTTCCGTCTCCACCCATTGATATAATAAAGTCAATGGAATATGGGTCTTTCACCTCCTCGAGTGATTGAGCTGTTGGTATCTCGTGGATATTCTCTGATTCCAGAAATGTTGTGATGTTCTTGCTGACCAAATATTTTACAACCGTTTTGGCAGCTTCCAAAACCTCTGGGTCAAGATTCTTGTGTATAACCAAGACCTTCTTTGCTGGATTCTTCCACCTTAATTGTAACTATAATTTGAAACCAATGGTTAGCTTCATAATAATAACAATATCTAAAAAAATTTCTAGACTTGACTTACAATCTGAGGAAGTATTCCAGATTTCTGTTTCTTGAGTGATTTTCTAGAGTCTGTAGAGGTAGAAAGTGCTTCGTCATCGTCGGGCTCCGGCACGGTTGATTCATAGTCGGGAATCTCGCAGCTGGAGTAGTAGGTGCTGACGTAGTAAGATTGGTTTTTCTTGTTGCTGAAATACTTTGGGCCAGTAGTGAAGTTGAGTGGTGAAAGGAATGCTTTGGCCAGTTGTGGTGAAATGGAATCTTCATCTGAGCTTGAATGTCCAGTTAGGAGCGGAGATGATCTTGTCGATGAGTTATTGCTGAAGTCATCGAACTGCAACCGACTAATACGATGGTTTACAGGTGAGTCAGTGAAACTTCCAGCGCTACTAACTTCTAAGTTCGATATTTCGCTTGGAATAAATCCGGTTTTTGGTGTTAGGTTATGGTTCGACAGCATTTGTTGTTGATTATGATTGCAGCATTTGCAATGATGAGATTGCTGTGTCTGATGATGATTTTGTTTGTTTCTCTCTTCTTCCTCTACTTCTTGTATCTCTATTTTCTTCTCAGCTGCTGGTGGATGAGTCAATTGACTTGACTCAACTTCACTATGATTGGTATTTTGTTGTTGTTGTTGTTGTTTCTGCTGTTTCTGTTGTTGTTTATTTTGTATGCTACCCTGTGTATCATGAATAGAGTCTATCTGTGTTTGTTTTTGGTTGTGGACACTTGTTGACTTTTGCCAATTCCTTAGTATTATAATGATACTAAGTGTTGAGAGTATAAGCGATATAGCATTGATAATATCAGTCATTTTGTAAAAGTATATTGCACCTGCTGTATTAGTTGAACTTTCGCTTTCTTTTGTTAGGTGACTTTATAATGCTCTCAATCCAACTATAGCTAAACAGTGTTGTTGGTGTCCAATCAAATACTATTCTAACTTCTCTGTTCTAATATATAGTAATTATAGTTTTGTGTAATTTGTTGAATCAATTAATAAATAAAATAAGTATAGTAGTTGTTGTAGTAGTAATAGTCGTAGTAGTAGTAGTTGTAAAGTAATAAGTTTATAATTACATTAATAAATACATTAATATATATATAACTAACTAAAGAGGTGTGTGGGGTGGTAGTACTGGTGTGGTGGTGTTTGTTGTTGTGTTATCAAACAAAAATAAATAAATTCAGATTAAGTTTTTAAAATAAGAAAGATTTAAGATATAATAAATAAAGGTGTTGTTGTTGTTACAGTAACCCAATTACTGAGACAAACAACTAACACTTACACAAATAGAAACTAATTTAATTAAATAATCAAATGTAGAGTAAATGGAGTTATTATGACAATTATTGATTGATTGATGATTGCTTGATGATAGATAGATTACATGTAACTGAAAGAATGGTATGCTATAACGATCGAAGGCAGGATGGAAGAGGTAGAGGTAAAAACTAATAAGATATCTTAGGCTATCATTTATCAAAAAAATAAAAACTAAAAATCAACGAATAAAATTAAATGAAATTTAGGCTTATTATTCCCAAATAGTCTGTGGAGCTGAAAGTCTTAGTGGTAAAACACTACATGACTGTTCAAAATAAATTATTTAATTAATTTAGAAATATCCAAATTGGTTTTGTTTTTTGTTTTGGAGATGACGAGATACAAAGATAAGATATGATGTATAATAGACGCAGCTGGTTTGTTTGGTTGGCGATGCTCAAAGGATCCTTTTGATCAAACAACAAACTAGTTAGTTAGTTGGTCTTTACTTTTGGACTTTATTTAAATAATAAATGAGAAGTTTTGTATTTAAACTAAACTAAAGCCCTCAGATGCTTCGTTGATGGCTGTCAATAGATTCTGTTTAAGTGTATGATAGGAGGTACAGCCTCTTGGTATATCAATACGATTGAAACAGGTGTGTGAAACGGGTAGTCTGGTATTGCTTGTGTTGGGTGTGATGTTGATTGTAAAGTGTGGATACAGTTGGTAGAATCCACCGAGAGGAACAGATGACGATCCAGTGACAAATTTAAGAAGTTGTTTTCTATCTTTTTCATCAAAGTCAGATAATATACTCCAAAAGTTATCTGTGATCTCTTTGTGACTATCGTGTAAGAAAATGTATTACATGTAAGTAGGATGTTAATGGCGATCGTACTGCTTTTCCACCTCTGGTGTTCCACTAGTTATATATACTTACAACAAAGCCGGTTACATTTGAGTGTACTTTAAATCATCAATGTTTACCTGTGTTTTTACCACATACCAAATATGTCCAACTCTTTCCAATTAAAGATTGAAATTAGATTCATTGGTATCAGCTGGAAGAATCCCTCTCTGAACTCATCGATTTGTGTTTTGATGGCGCCATACAGCATGTTGTTGACGCAGTAGCTCTAAATATTCATCTTTGTTTTCGTCGGTCACCTTTATCAGGTTGCCAAATGGCTTCAGGTTGATGACACGCTCGTGTTGGACTGCTGGCGTTGTTGTCCAAGATATTGTTTTCATTGCTGGTGCAAACAGCTCTCTTGGCATCTTATCCTTCTGGTAAAGTACAGCTGCTCACCGAGGATTTCGTTTGACCTGTTCAATTGGCGTGTTCTTGATGAACATAACTTGATTTCTAAAGAGTTGTGGGTCAATAATCTCCAGATCATGGATTGTGATTGGCTCGTTTAGAAGTAGTTTGTAGAATGCTGGTGTGAATCTGATTGACAAATGACGGTCAGCTTTGATGATGGATTCATAGATGGACTTGGCAACCAATCTACCGAGTGTACGGAAGACAACTCGGTACTCGGGTATCAAGTTAGAGAATGGCGATACATGGTAGAAGTGGTTGTCAGGGAAACAGTCAAAGAGTCGGAATCCATTCAGTGACTTATTGCCAACTTCTTCAGACAACTTTGCAAACCATTCTTTAGAAATTCCACCGATATCAACACCTTCTTCATTCATAAACTTGACAATCATCCTAGATACTATTAGCTCCTTTGGATCGATAGATCTCAGAATAGTCAACGATTCATCGAGTATTTTTTTCACGAGAGGTGATATTCAGCTTCAAGGGTGTCACCTTTCCATTCTGGATTCTGCTCAATCTTGACTTGAACCATTTGATCTTTGATTCAAATGTTGGTTCGGTCTGGTCCCCAAAGAAGTAGTAGATTGTCAAAAGTATAAGGAAGCTATTGCTAAAATTCTTTAGATAGACCTTGTCCTTGTTATCTTTGATGAGAGCTCATTGTCTTTGAGCAATGTGACCTGGACAGTTGGATTAATGATGAATTCATATAATGTAATATTCATTACATAATAGTTCTCCTGGATTATAATTCTCTGTAATACGATGCTCATTAGTGACTCCGATTGTTTTTTGGTGGATACTTGTTTTAATACATACGTTTTGGCATGAATTGATAAAGTGACGTTTTGTCAATTCTTAATTCTTCTTGATTTGATCAATCAAATGTTGCGAATCCATCACGATATTTGTTCGATATGAATGAGCAGTCCGATTCGTTGACTGCAATCACTGTGAATGGACTGTTAGTAATGACAGTTCCCTGCAACTTGATTACAATGTAGTACATCCACATTCATGTATGCTGAGCTTGGCCAACAATCCTTTTGGATCATCATTGACTAGCTCAGGTGTATATTTCTTAACCTCCTGTCTAAATTGTTGTTGTTTGCTGTTGATTATTATTATTGGCATTACAGTTTCTTTTCTCTTCATCGATGATTAAAGACATTGATAATGGTGACAGACTCTGGATAACTTCAATTTCAAAGTTCTCATTCAATTTCTTAGATATATTGCCGAATTGGTCCTTGGTCTGTATAAGGAATTTCAGCTCTGAGTCATGATTGCAGTTGCTTCTGCTTTATTTGGTAAATAAATAATTTGTTCTCTGTTATTAATTCTTTGCCATCCCAGAGCAGATGGGTGTATTTGGCCGACACTGGTCCTGGATTTACAATGATACTCTGCGAGAAAACGACATTTGCCGAATATAGATCCTTCTATAAATATTCACCACTTCTTATCAGTTTTCCACGTCCAACAAATCCCTCGGGGAGTCCTTCTGTCGATGGGAAAATACTGAAGTCATTGGTTGTCTTTTTAATAGTTCCGTTTTTCATTGATATATGTTTCAATTTCGATCTTACTTGTATGGTATGTGCAGGAATCTTTTTTTGGTTGTATTTTCAAATTTAAATTCCTCTCCAGCTATTATATTATCTTTATCTTCAATATTTATACTATATTCAACTTGGGATATAATAAAAAGGAGTTAATACCTTTATAAATTATCAATAGAATCTCTGGTAAGAATTTTTGATACTTACTTGGTTCAATATTTACTTTAAAAGGTGAGCCTTGGATTGCAACATGATTGACAAATACATTAATATAGTAGTGTCCAGATTTGGAGACGTTGTAGTGGACATTGTGTGTACCATTGTTCTTGTCGACAACACTGACTTTGACTTCTTCGATAAGGTTGTGATAGTCGCATCCCTGTATATGCACTGTTACTAAGTCACCTCCAGTTGTCTTTCTTACACCACATCGATCGACTGTAATAACCTGAAAGTAAAACCTATCACCGACACTGCCGATGTCACCCTCATAGGCATCGCCAACGATCATTGAAAACTGGCCAACCGATGTTTTATCCAGTCTGTCTAAAATATTTATATTTGATTGCTCTGTTTTGTTTTTTGGTTGTTCAAGAATTTCCACATTAATCACGATTTGTTTTTGCAATTTGATTGTAATTCCAGAATGAACATACCTTTCTCAGAACTAATATTATTTGTATTGTTATTTATATAATTATTATTGGTATTATTATTACTACTATTATTGTTGGTTATGGAAAACATTCGAGTTGCAATAGCAGTTGTTGCGTGTAATGAATTGGACATATTGTTTGGAAAAGAATTGTGTATCGGTTTACTTAAACTTATAGGTGACTGAATATGTTGTAACACATTCAGATAGTATTTAATAATGATTATCAGAAGCAAAGCACTTATCAGTATTGAAGGTGTTGTACACTCTTCCAAAATTTCTAAAAGTAAATTCAAAGTAGATTGTTTCCAATCCTTTGTTTCTAGCCACTCCATAATCATGATAAGCTTATTATCTTTGGTATCCACCATGCGACAGCTTTCTAAAAAAAACTACTATAGTGACGATAATGGGCTGTTAGAATAATCTGATTCTAATCACTACTAGTTAACAATCAGTCCTATATAAAAGGTGGTTGAAGCAGTGGTTCCGGATGAGTGTGAATGTGGTTGGAAATGTTGTGAATAAAAGTCAGATTTAATTGATATCGATATAGTACATTGCCAAAAGCTCTATTTTCCAAAAAGGAAACCTTCTCAATCTGTCTATATTTGCTATCACTTTGGCTGGGTAAGAAAATAACATACCATATACAAAGAACACATTGCAATGTGGAAGTTTTAGAAAGTGGGATGTCTGCATGTAACTTCTATATTTATTACTTTTCTTTATTGATCGAGAAGTTTGCACTAGTAACAGATTGTGAAGTGGAAACAATAATGTTAGCAACAAACACACTATTAAAACATTCACCTATTGGTGTTTTTTTAATAAAGAAAACACAAAGGGAGAATGTTGATTTATGGCTTCAATGATATGCAACCTCTTCAGAGGTTTGCAGGATTGAATACATCTGCTATGCATTGGAAGTAATT
>RCNN01000372.1:0-26265 GCA_003667245.1 Heterostelium multicystogenum
GGACTACACCGACCTGGAATGGATCGTCGGGATTCACTTCTGGGGCGTGGTGTACGGCACCAAGGCCTTTTTGCCGTACCTCAAGGCCAGCGGCGATGGGCATGTGGTCAACACTTCCAGCGTGTTCGGCCTGTTCGCCCAGCCGGGCATGAGCGGCTACAACGCCACCAAGTTCGCCGTGCGTGGTTTTACCGAGTCCTTGCGCCAGGAACTCGACCTGCAGAAAAGCGGGGTCTCGGCCACCTGCGTGCACCCTGGCGGGATCCGCACCGACATCTGCCGCAGCAGCCGGATCGACGCCAACATGACCGGCTTCCTGATTCACAGCGAACAGCAGGCCCGGGCCGACTTCGAAAAGCTGTTCATCACCGACGCCGACCAGGCCGCCAAAGTTATCCTGCAAGGCGTACGCAAAAACAAACGCCGCGTGCTGATTGGCCGCGACGCCTATTTTCTGGACCTGCTCGCCCGCTGCCTGCCTGCCGCCTATCAAGCGCTGGTGGTGTTGGCCAGCAAACGCATGGCGCCCAAGCAACGCAATGCGCCCTCGCCCGTCCTTGAAACCAACGAAGAGCACCGTCTCTGAACTGGAGTACCGACCATGCTGCCGATTCGCCGCGACCTCCGTTTTGCCCTGCCGGCCGAACGCATCAAGGACTGGCATGAACAAGGCCCGTTCATTACCCACTTTTTCAACGCACTGTCGTTGCTGTTTCCCCAGGGCGAACTGTTCTTCATGGACAGCGTGCGTCACTACCGCCAGCGCATCGAAGACCCGGAGCTGAAGAAAGAAATCCAGGGTTTCATCGGCCAGGAAGCCATGCACAGCCGCGAGCACGTGGCCTACAACGATCTGCTGCAGGCCGCAGGGCTGCCGGCGAATACCCTCGACCGTCGGCTGAAGATGATCCTCGACGCGCAAAAGAAATACCTGCCCGCCTCCTTCAACCTGGCGGTGACCATTGCCCTGGAGCACTACACCGCGATGCTCGCGGAAATCCTCCTCAGCGACCCGTCGCGGTTCGGGGATTCGGTCAAGGGTTACCAGCAGATGTGGTACTGGCATGCCCCTGGAAGAAACCGAGCACAAGGCGGTGGCGTTTGATGTGTGGAACAGCGTGATCAAGCCCGGGCCCAAGCGTTATCTGCTGCGCACCTCCACCATGCTCATCACCACGGGGCTGTTCTGGCTGACGATCCTGGACTTTCACTTGCGCCTGTTGTTTGCCGACCGGCGTTCGGGCGGGCATTTGAAGGGCTTCTGGCGGATGCTCAAGTTTCTGTACGGACCCAAGGGCGTGTTCCCGCGCATGGCGCTGCCCTGGTTGCATTACTTCAAGCCCGGGTTCCATCCCTGGGACCACGACAACCGGGCACGCCTGGCGGGCATTGACCGCCTGGTGGAGGAGATCGAGCAGGCCCATAAAGGTTATGGGCCCGCCTGAGTCCGCTTAGCGCTGGGTCGGGATCCGAATATCGCCATCCCGGCACTGGCTCTTGACGCTGCGCGGGCAGCCGGCAAACGCCAGGTCCTTGGTCAGGCACACCCGCACCTCGGTCAGCACGGCACCCTTGCAGATCACCGCAAGGCCATGGTTGCCCATGGCCGGGTTGCTCTCGCGAAACAGCGCTTCGATGTCCCGCGCGCCCAGGCCGCTTCGGACATTGAAGGGCTCAAGCTGCTGCGGGATCTTGACCACGCTGAGCGCTGCATCGGTCTTGTCCAGGTAAGCCGAAGCCTCAAGGCCGCTGCAGGTGCCGTGCTTGGCCCATTCATGCCTGAGCAGTTTGGGCGACGGGAACAGTGTCCTGCCCCGGGCGAAGTCTGCATCCGACAAGCGCGACTGCGGCTCACACGAAGCCGGCCAGCCGCCCTTCGCGTACTGCGGCCACAGCCCATGCAGGACAAAACCGTAGCCCTTGTCCGAACACTGCTGGTCGTCCGGGTGCGTCAGGCAGAAGGTCGGCGACCAGGACAGCGACAACACATAAAAGTCAAACTCCCCGGCCTGCCCCTGGGCCCGTGGTGCTGCTGTCGCGGCCCCGGCCAACGCCAGGCAAAGCACAATCCAGGCTGCTTTCATTTTCATCCGTTCATTCCTTAAAAAGACAAAATTAAAGCACCGCTAGACCGCCAGGTTGGGGTTACGTTGTAGCACCCGGTCCATGACCGGTCGGTCTTCAACGCCTCGATCGCCAGTGCCGGGTGTTTGCTCTCGCCGCGAATATGCGCATTCATCCCCAGCACGTGATGCCATTGGATATGCGCATGGTTGGGCACCTCCAGCACCTCGCTGGTCTCGCCCTCAAGCCGCAACGGCGCCTCATCGAACACCGAAAACGTGATGCGGCCCTTGCTGCCGATCATCTCTACCCGGTCTTCGCGCCGGTCGGCGACAAAGTTCCAGCAGCCCATGCCCAGCGCGCCCGAGGCGAACGTCCAGCAGGCGGTGACGGCATCTTCGGCGGCATAGCGCCCCGCCTGGCGCGCGGTAAACCCGGCCACATCGACGATATCCCCGACCAGGTACTGGAACAGGTCAAAACCGTGGCTGGCCAGGTCGGCAAAATACCCGCCGCCGGCAATCACCGGGTCGGTGCGCCAGTTGGCACTGCTGGCATCGTCTTCCGAAGGCGGCTTGCACAGGGTCCAGGTCAGATGACGCAATTCGCCGATGCGCCCGTCCTGCAGCCAGTCCCGCACCTGCTGGAAGCGTGGCAGGGAACGCCGGTAATAGGAGACAAACAGGTGCAGCCCGGCCTGTTCGAAGGTGCGCTGCATCAGCGCGCTTTGCTCGGCATTCAGGGACATGGGCTTCTCGACGCAGCAATGCTTGCCGGCAGCGGCCACCATCAGGCTGTATTCGAGGTGGCTGTCGGGCGGTGTGGCGATGTAGACCGCGTCTACTTCCGGGTCGTCGATCAGCGCCTGGGCGTCGGTGTAGAAACGGGCAATGCCGTGGCGTGTCGCATAATCGCGCACGGCCTCCTCGCGCCGCCCCATCACGGCCACCAGCGCAGAACCTGGCGCTTTGTAGAAGGCGGGTCCACTCTTGAGTTCAGTGACATCGCCACAGCCGATCATGCCCCAGCGTACGGTGTTCATCTGCATCTCCTTCAGGTGAGTTTTTTTCGATGGGCAGTATCGGTGTTTTCCGGCCCCCTCTCCACCCTGCCGGATAAAGACTGAGCATGACAATTGCATTACACTTTTATGACAATCATCCAGCTGCGGGGGCACAGACGATGAAAATAAGGGCCACGGTGATTTGCGAGCACGACGGGCACATCCTGTTCGTGCGTAAAGCCCGATCGAAATGGGCATTGCCCGGCGGCAAGGTCGAGCGCGATGAGCGGCCAGTGGGCGCGGCCGCGCGGGAGCTGGAAGAGGAAACCGGGCTGAACGTGGACGGTTTGCTGTTATTGCAGGAGCTGAAGGCCAGCGACACCCTGCACCATGTGTTCGAGGCGTCGGTGGTGAATATCGAAGATGCCCGCCCCTGAGTGAAATCAAGGAATGCCAGTGGCATCCCTACAGTCGCCTGGATGACCTAGACACCACCCAGGCCACCCAGAAAATCGTCAAATCCTTCCTGCGCCGTCTCTAAGGCGCCGCCAGTTCCGGGCTTTGCCCGCTGCACAACAACGCCTGTCTTACCAGACCATTGGCTTTCTGCCGTTCGACAAAGGATTTGACGAACGCGGCAGCGGCTGCGTGCGCTACCGGTACCGCGACCGCCTGGCTGATGCTCATGAAGTCATCCTCCAGCAGGCGCCAGCGCTCATCCAGCCGGGTTCGCAGGTAATCCCGAACCCCGGCCGCGGCGTTCAGGCCTTGCTCGATAAACAGGTCTACGGCACCCGCCGAGGTCGGCGCGCGTACCAGTTCGGCATGCTGCACCGTGCGGCTCAGGTACAGGTCATACGCGGCACCCTGGCCGACGGCGATGCGTTGGCCCGGAGCATCGAGTTGGGTCACGCTGCCCAGGGGTGAATCCACCGCCACCAGGTACGTACCCTTGATGATCACGTAGGGCGCGCTGAAGGCGATTTCCTGCTCGCGCACCGGTTCGATGGCCAGGAATGCCACGCGCCAGCGGTCATCGCCCAGCGCGGCGAAGACCTTGCCCGCCGCATCAAAAGTGATCAACTCAAGGTCGACCGCCAACTCATCGGCCAGGGCCCTGGCCAGCGCCACCGACACGCCCTGGGGCTGGCCGTCCTCGCCACGCTGGGCCAGCACCGGGTTGCCAAAGTTGATGGCAGCCCTGAGCACACCCTCGGGGGCCAGTTGTTGCAGTACCTGCGGGTCAATCATTACGCGCTCCTAGAACAGTTCTTTGCACGGTCTTGCGAATGACGAAGGGCAAGACGCCGCCGTGTTCAAGGTAACCAACCTCCTGCAACGAGTCGAGGCGCAAGGTCAGGGGGGTACGCGTGGTCTCACCGGTGGCGCGGTCAATCTGCAAGGTGATCGGGTTGTCGCCGACCTGCAACGCGTCCAGGCCGAGGAAGCTCAGGGACTCACTGCCGTCGAGGTTCAAGTCCTGCACCGATGCGCCTTCATCGAACACCAGCGGCAACACGCCCATGCCGATCAGGTTACTGCGATGGATTCGCTCGATACTGCGGGCCACCACCACCTTGATCCCCAGCAGGGTCAGGACTTTAGCTGCCCAGTCGCGGCTGGAGCCGGCACCGTAGTTGATCCCGGCGAACAACACGGTGGGTGTACCGGCGTAGCTCTGCGCGGCGAGGTACAGCGGCAGGTAGTCGCTGCGGTCGGCATTCCAGGCCCAGACACCCTGGCGCGGGGCTGGTCGCAGGACAGCAGATTGTTCAGGCGCGGGTTGGTAAACGCGCCGCGCACCATCACTTCGTGGTTGCTGCGCCGGGTCGAATACTGGTTGAGGTCCGCCAGCGCTTCACCGCGCTCCCGCAGCCAGTGCCCGGCCAGGCTGTCGGCCGGAATCGTGCCAGCCGGGGAGATATGGTCGGTGGTGACGTTATCCCCCAGCACCACCAAAGCCCGGGCGTTGCTGATGGCCAAGGACGCGGCCGGCACCGGCGTTACCCCGGCAAGGTACTGCGGGCGGCGCAGGTAAGTGGAGGCCGGGTGCCAGGCAAACTGCACGCTGGCGTCGGCTTCCAGCGCCTGCCAATGGTGAGTGCCTTGCCACAGCAGTGCCTGGCGCTGGTGAAACAGCGCCGGGCGCACCACCGCCGCCACTTGCGCGGCCACCTCGGCTTCGCTGGGCATTAACTCATGCAGGAACACCGGCTGGCCGTGGGCATCCATCGCCAGCGGTTGGGCCGACAGGTCGGTGTCGATGCTGCCGGCAATCGCATAGGCCACGCACAACGCGGGCGAGGCAAGGTAGCCGGCAGGGACTTTCGGGTTTACCCGGCCTTCGAAATTGCGGTTGCCCGAGAGCACCACCACGCCTTTCAAGCCCTGTTCGGCGAAGGTCTCGACATGGCGTTCGAGGCTGCCGGAATTACCGATGCAGGTCATGCAGCCAAAGCCCGCCAGGTCGAAACCCAGCGCGGCGAAATCCTCCAGCAAGCCGGCGGCTTCCAGGTAATCGGCCACCACCCGTGAGCCTGGCGACAGCGACGTCTTGACCCACGGTTTGCGCGTCAGCCCACGGGCATGGGCATTGCGGGCGAAGAGCCCGGCCTGGATCATCTGCGCCGGGTTGGCGGTGTTGGTGCAACTGGTGATGGCCGACATCACCACCGCGCCATGGGTGATCGGCACCTGGAATGACGGCTCGAAGAAATCCTGCTTTTGCGCGCTTACATGCTGATGAAACGACGCCCCGGCGTGGGCCAGGGACTGGCGCTGATGGGGCTGATGCGGGCCGGCGACACTCGGTTCAACCTGCGCCAGATCCAGCTCGATCAACTCATCGAACACCGGCTCGGGATCGTCGTCCCGGCGCCACAGAGATTGCGCCGACATGTAGGCCGAGACCTTGTTGATCAAGGCCTGCGGGCGCGCACTCAGGGTCAGGTACGCCAGCGTCTCGTCATCAAACGGGAAAAACACCACGGTGGCACCGTATTCCGGCGCCATGTTCGCCACGGTGCCCCGCGCCGCCCAACTCAGGGACGCCAGGCCCGGCCCGGTGAACTCGACAAACTTGCCGACCATGCTGCGCCGGCGCAGCAGTTCAGTCACCGTCAGTGCCAGGTCAGTGGCCGTCACGCCGTCGCGCAACGCATTGGTGACGCGAATGCCCACCACCTGCGGATAAGGAATTGGCACCGGTTCGCCGAGCATCGCCGCCTGCCCTTCCAGCCCGCCAACGCCCCAGCCCAGCACGCCGATGGCATTGATCATCGGCGTGTGGCTGTCGGTGGCGACCATGCAGTCGGGGTGCAACAGCACGTGGCCGTTGCGCGGCGCGCTTTCCCACACCACCTGGGCGATGGACTCCATGTTCATCTGGTGGATGATCCCGGTGCCCGGCGGGATCACCTTGAAGTTATCCAGGCTGGCCTGGGCCCACTTGATAAAACGGTAGCGCTCGCTGTTGCGGCGAAAATCGATGTCCAGGTTGGTATCCACCGCGCCCGCCTCGGCGTAGTGCTCGACGATCACCGAATGGTCGATGGTCAGCACCGCCGGGATCGAGGGGTTCACCGCCCGTGGATCACCGCCCAGTTCGGCCACCACATCGCGCATGCCGGCGAAATCCGCCAGGGCCGGCAGGCACGTGGTGTCGTGGAACATCAGCCGGTTGGGCTGGAACGGCACCTCGCAATCCGGCCCTTCGCCGATGGCCCGCGCCACTACCTGTGGCAACGAAGCCGGGGCGCAGCGGGCAATGTTTTCCAGGAGAATGCGCACGGAATACGGCAGGCGCTGCAGTTGCGTCGGGGTCAGCAACTGGTGCAGGTCGATCCAGGCAAAGCGCTGGCCGTCGATGTCGAGGTGACTGAGATACTCACTCATAGCTGTTTGAATACCCGCTCGATACGCTCAAGGCCCCAGTCCAGTTCTTCGCGGGTAATGGACAACGGCGGTGCGATGCGCAGTACGTTTTCGTGGGTTTCCTTGGTCAGCAGCCCTTCGGCCAGCAGCGCTTCGCAGATGGGCCGCGCATCGCGGTCCAGTTCCACGCCGACCCACAAGCCACGCCCGCGAATCTCGCGGATGGCCGGCGAGTGCATGGCCTTCAGGCGCTCCACCAGGTAGTGGCCCAGTTGCGCGCTGTTATCGATCAAGCCCTCCTCTTCCAGCACCTTCAACGCTTCCAGGCCAATGGCCGCCGCCAACGGGTTGCCGCCGAAGGTCGAGCCGTGGCTGCCGGCGTCGAACAGGTCCATGATCGAATGATCAGCGACGAACGCCGACACCGGCATGATCCCGCCGCCCAGGGCTTTGCCGAGGATCAATGCATCGGGGCGAATGCCTTCGTGCTGGAAGGCAAACCACTTGCCGGTACGGCCCAGGCCGGACTGGATCTCATCGAGGATCAGCAAGGTGTTGGTCTGGTCGCACAGCTGGCGCAGTTCCCGCAGGAAACCTGCGGCCGGCACGCGAATGCCGGCCTCGCCCTGGATCGGCTCGATCAGCACCGCGCAGGTGTCGGCGGTAATGGCCTGGCGGAAACTCTCGATGTCACCGAAGCGCGCCTCGGTGAAACCGTTGCAGAATGGGCCGAAGTCGGCCTTGTAGTCCGCCTCCGACGAGAAGCCGACGATGGTCGAGGTGCGGCCGTGGAAATTGTTGTCGGCCACCACGATGTTGGCCTGATTGGCCGGGATGCCCTTGATCCGGTAGCCCCAGCGTCGCGCCGCCTTGATCGCGGTTTCCACAGCTTCGGCGCCACTGTTCATCGGCAGGGCCGAGTCGAAGCCCGTGATGCGGCACAAGGTCTTGAGGAAGTTGCCCAAGGGTTCGCTGTAGAACGCCCGGGACACCACGCTGATCTTGTCGATCTGCGCCACGGCGGCGGCGCGGATGCGCGGGTGGACATGGCCGTGGCTGACGGCGGAATAGGCCGACATCATGTCCAGGTAGCGCTTGTCATCATCGCCAATGGCCCAGACGCCCTCGCCCTTGACGATCACCACCGGCAAGGGGGAATAGTTGTGGGCGCAGAATTGGTTTTCGAGGGTGATTGCCGGGTTGGGGTGCATGGTGGGGATGTCTGCCGAATAAATAATGAATGAACAACAAAGACCCAATGTGGGAGCGGGCTTGCTCGCGAATGCGGAGGGTCAGCCAACATCTCCGGCGACTGACCCTCCGCATTCGCGAGCAAGCCCGCTCCCACATTTTGACCGTATTCCATAGCTGGCAAATCAGGCGCTGAGTAGCTTGCCGCTGCGAATCGGCGTGGCACCGGACACCCGGCCCAGCGGATCCCCCGGCTTCACAAAGCGCACGTCACGGCGCATGTACAACACGCCGGTGTTGTGGCTGCAAACCGTGGTGGCCTGCCCACTGTGGGGATCAACGATATCGAACAACGCCTGCCCGGCCTCGATGCGACTGCCCACCGCCGCCCGGTGTACCAGCACCCCGGCGCACGGCGCATAAAACTGTTCGCTGCCGGCCAACGGCGTCGCCGGGTTGCGCAGGGCTGGCAATGGCCGTGGCGCGCCTTCAACCGCGCCCAGGTGGGTCAGGTAATCAATGATCGCCGTGGCGTCATGTTCTGCCAGTTCATAGGACACATCCCGCTGGCCACGATGCTCGACGGTCACCGCCACGCTGCTGTCCGGAATCGGAAACCGATCGCCAAACCGCTCACGCAGGTTGACCCACAGCAGGTACAGCGCCTCATCGAACGAGTTGGCCTGGGAATCGGTGGCCAGCAACGAGGCTTCAGAGCCGATGTAGCGCGCCAGCGGCTCCACGGTCGCCCACACTGCCTCGCCGGTGTACACATGCATCGCCGCTTCGCGGGAGCAGTGCAGGTCCAGCACGATGTCGGCATCGTGGGCCAGCAGCATCAGGGTGCGTTGCAGCGACTGGAATTCGTCCAGCGGCGCCGCGTCCAGCAGACATTCGCCCCAGGCCTGGCGGATCAGTTGGCGGTTGGCGTCGATGTCCTGGCCCAGTAGGTGCTCGATCTTGTCGGCGATTGCCTGGTACGGCACCGGAAAGCCCCGGTTGTAATTACGCCCGCTGCCCCAGTTCGAAACGCCCGCTGGGCGCGCCCATGATGTATTGGCTCAGCCCGGTGGGGTTGGCCACGGCCACCAGCACGATTTGCGCATTCAGCCGGTTGGCATTTTCCAGTTCTACCAATTGCCGGCGCAGGTGCGCGGCCACCAGCAGCGCCGGGGTTTCGTCGGCATGCAGCGCCGCCTGGATATAGATTTTTCGACTTGCACCCATTGCACCGTAATGCTCACTGTCCACGTGCCTGTGGGTGCCTTGTGTCGCTTGCAGCAAGGGGTGTGATTTAAGTTTCATAAACCGGAAATCTCGATATTCGAGTGATGAACGCTGAAGAAATATTAACGAGCCGGCGTGATCGTCTGTAAGGGCGGCCCACACTATCTTGATCTGGTAATCCGATCAGTGTGGGAGCTGGCTTGCCTGCGATGGCGGTGGGTCAGCCAGCCTATTCCGTGACTGACCCACCGCCATCGCGGGCAAGCCCGCTCCCACAGTGGGTGGTTACCAGAGCGCCAGGGTGTAACCCAGCATCACGCGGTTCTCGTTAACGTCGTTGAAGTAGTTGCCTTTGCTCAGCGCATTGCGCCAGCGCATCGACACGCCCTTGAAGGGCCCGTTCTGCACCACGTAGCCCAGGTCCAGGTCGCGCTCCCACTCGCGGCCTTCGCGGTTGAAGCCGAGCACTTCAGCCGAATCACCCTTGGCGTACTTGATCCCAAACAACAGGCCCGGCAAGCCGAGATCGGCGAAGTTGTAGTCGTAGCGGGCGTGCCAGGCTCGCTCCCTGGTTTGGGTGAAGTTGCTGAACTGGTACTCGGTGAACAGGTAGGTGATGGAGCCGTCCAGGTAGGTAAACGGCGTGGTGCCGTATTGCTGCTGGAAGCCGCCGCCGATGCTGTGGCCGCCGTACTGGTAGGTCAGGCGGCTGCTCAAGGCGCTGTTGTCGACCTTGCCCGCCAGGCCCGCGCCGTCCTTGTCCGACTTGAAGTAAGCGCACGTCGGTTTTCAGCGTGCCCGGCCCCAGGCCGAAGTTGTTCTTGAAGCCCACGTATTGCTGCTGGTAGATGCTGTCCAGCGCCGCGAAGTGGTAGCTGAGCAAGGTGTTAGGGGTCAGCGAGTAGTCGCCACCGGCAAAGCGAAACTGGTCGCTCAGGGCGGTGCTCTTGTAGACCTTGCTCACCGTGGTCAGCTTCATGTCTTCGTAGTTGGTGGAGTCACGGTCCTTGGCCTGGTCGATCTGCCCGAGGGTGATTTTCAGGTTGCTGATGTCGTTGGACACCAGCTGGGTGCCGCTGAAGGACTGCGGAAACAGACGGCTGGTGTTGGGTTGCAGGATCGGAAGGTCCGGCACCAGGTAGCCCACACGCAGCTCGCTTTTGGCGAAGCGGGCCTTGGCGGTCACCCCAAGCTTGGAGTACTCGTCGGAGACATTCTTGTCGCTGTCACGCTGCAGCAAACCGGTGCCGGACAGCCCCGGGCTGGAGTCGAGTTTCACCCCAGCATGCCGGTCAGGTCCAGGCCGAAGCCCACGGTGCCTTCGGTGAAACCGGACTTGATACCGAGGATAAAACCTTGGGCCCACTCGGCGCGCATCGACTGGGAAGCGGCCTCGCGGTAGTCACGGTTGAAGTAGTAGTTCTTCAAGTCCAGCGTACCGCTGCTGTCCTTGATGAAGTCTGCATGGGCCAGTGACGGGACCAGCCCGCTGCTGACAACGCCGACGCCGGTGATGAGTTGAGTCAGGGATTTTTTCATTTTTTTAGCTCCTGGCAGTGGGGTGGGGGTTGGTGTTTTTTATTGTTCTTCGGGCATGGCTTCGCCGTTCGCGCAAATCGGCGATTTGCGCGGCGGGTGACGTCAGTCCTGGGTTACAGCGCTAGCGGTACGGGGCCCTGGCGGATGCGGTAGCCACCGTTTTCAAGTTTCTCCAAGGGGCTGGCGGCGGCCAGCAGCTTGCGGGTGTAGGGGTGCTGCGGGCGGTCGAAGATCTCGTCGCGGGCACCCATTTCCACCACCCTGCCCTCGCTCATCACCGCCACCCGGTGGGCGATGCGTTCCACCGCTGCCAGGTCGTGGGAGATGAACAGGCAGGCAAAGCCGTACTGCGCCTGCAGGCGTTCGAACAGCTCGAGGATCTGCTTCTGGATGGTCATGTCCAACGCCGAGATCGGCTCATCGGCAATCACCAGTCGCGGGTGCCGCACCAGCGCCCGGCCAATGGCCACGCGTTGACGCTGGCCACCGGACAACTGGTGCGGGAAGCGGTCGACAAACTGTTCCGCCAGGCCGATGTCCACCAGGGTTTTCGCCACCCGCTCACGACGCTGCGCGGGCGTCATGCCGGGCACATGGCGCAGGGGTTCGGCGAGGATGTCGCCAATCTTCATGCGCGGGTCGAGGGACGAATACGGGTCCTGGAAAATCATCTGGCATTGCAGGCGATGGTCACGGTTGCCAGCCTTGAGAATGTCCACGCCCTCAAACTCGATGGCACCGGAACACGGGCTGTTCAGGCCGACAATCGCCCGGCCGAGGGTGGTCTTGCCCGAGCCGCTGCCGCCCACCAGCGCCAGGGTTTCCCCCGGGGCGATGGACAGGTTGGCCGAATGCACCACCCGCTTGAACTGGCTGCGGCCCCACAGGCTGCGCGGCCCCGGGTGCTCGATGCACACGTCCTTGACCGTCAGCAACGGCCGGTCCGCCTTGGGCAAGGCTGCCAGGGTGCCGCGCCGCGGCAGGGCCTCGAGCAGTTGCCGGGTGTACTCGGCCTTGGGCGCCAGCAGGATCTGCTCGATGGTGCCCTGCTCCACCGCGCGGCCTTCGCGCATCACCACCACTTTGTCGGCGTAGCGCGCCACCAGCGACAGGTCGTGGCTGATAAACAGGATCGCCGTGCCCTGCTCGCGCGTAAGGTCGAGCATCAGTTTCAACACGTCCAGTTGCGCCAGGCAATCCAGGGCCGTGGTGGGCTCGTCGGCAATCAGCAAGGCCGGGCGCAGCAGCATCACCGAGGCGAGCATGATGCGCTGGCGCATGCCGCCGGAGAACTCGTGGGGAAACGCCGCCAGGCAACGCTCGGCGTCCTTGATGCCGATATGCCCGAGCATCTCCAGGCTGCGCTCGCGGATCTGCGCATCGCTCAGCCTGGTGTGCAGGCGCAGGCCCTCGGCCATTTGCTCGCCGATGCTCATGGACGGGTTGAGGGACACCATGGGTTCCTGGAACACCATGCCGATCTTCGCCCCGCGCAACTGGCGCAATTGCTCCGGCGCAAGGCTGCCCAGGTCATGGCCCTGGAAACGCACCTGGCCGCTGCATTGCTCAAGCGGCGGTGGCAGCAGGCCGATGGCGGCGCGGGCGGCCATGGTCTTGCCGCTGCCGGACTCGCCCACCAGCGCCACGATTTCGCCGGGGGCGATGGTGAAGCTCAGGTCATTGACCGCCAGCGGGCCGTTGGCCCCCACGCGGATTTTCAGCTTGTCGACTGCCAGAAGGATGTCAGTCATGGTCATTTACTCATCCGCGGGTCGAGACGATCGCGCAAGGCATCGCCACACAGGTTGAACGCCAGCAACGCCATGGCGATGCAGACACCGGGAAACAGCCCCAGCCAGCTGGCCGTGGCGATATACGGCCGGCTGGCGGCGAGCATGTTGCCCCAGGTGGCGGCCGGCGGCGGGACGCCCAGGCCGAGGAAACTCAGGGAGCTTTCCGCCAGGATCGCCCAGCCGAACATACTGGTGGCCAGCACGCACACCGGCGCCACGCAGTTCGGCGCGATGTGCCGCAGCATGGTGTACAGCTCGGAGTTACCGATCACCCGCGAGGCTTCGACAAACTCTTTCTCGCGCAACGACAACACCGTGCCGCGCACCACCCGCACCACCGACGGTGTGTAGGCCAGGCTCAAGGCAAACACGATGCCGTACAGGCTCGGGCCGATGATCGCCATCAAGCCCAGGGCCAGCAGGATCCCGGGAAACGCCAGCAACGCATCGTTGACCATCATCAAGCCCCGGTCGACCCAGCCCCGCAGGAACCCGGCCAGCAGGCCCAGTACCGTGCCGGCGGTGATCGCCAGCGTCACCGTCAACACACTCACCCACAGGCTGGTGTGCGCGCCGATCATCAGGCGGCTCAGCACGTCGCGACCGTACTCGTCAGTGCCCAGCCAGTGCGCGGCGGTGGGCGCCTGCAAGCGCGCCAGCAGGTTCAAGGCCAACGGGTCATGGGGCGTCCAGACCAGGCCCAGCAAGGCCATGATCAACAACAAGGCCAGCAGCAGCGCGCCGATCAGCGCGTTCAGCGGCGGCATACGCCAGGCCCTGGGGGCACGCGCCGGTGCCGGCAACAGCACCTCGGGTGCGACAGGTAGAGGCTTATTCATAACTTAACCCTGGGGTCGAAGAGCGGGTACAGCAGGTCCACCAACAGGTTGACCAGCACATAAACAAAGGTCACCAGCAGCAGGCAGCCTTGCAGCACGGGGTAGTCCCCGGGCGTAGATGGCGTCGACCATCAGCCGGCCGATACCTGGCAGGGTGAACACGGTTTCGAGCACCGCGATGCCGCTGAGCAGGTTGCCGAGGATCAGGCCGATCAGGGTCAGGGTCGGTGCAAACGAGTTGCGCAGCGCATGGCGCCACAACACCGCCCGCTCCGACAAACCCTTGGCGCGGGCATGGGTGATGTATTCCAGGCGCAGCACTTCAATTGCACTGGCCCGGGCCATGCGGGTGATCGCGCCGAGTTCCACCAACGTCAGCGTGACAATCGGCAGCACGATAAAACTCAAGGCCTGCCACGGCGATTGGCCGAACGACACGTAACCCACCACCGGCAGCCAGCCGAGCTTGATGCCGAACGCGTAGAGCAACAGCAGGCCCAGCCAGAAACTCGGGATCGACAGCAACAGGGTCGCGGTGGAGACCACGCCAAAGTCCAGGGAACTGTTCTGTTTCCACGCCGAGAGCAAGCCCGCCGGTACCGCAATCAACGCCGCGAGCAACACCGAGACAGCACGATCCCGGCACTCACCTGGAAGCGGTCAAGGATCAGCGGCAACACCGCTTCATTGGTGGTGATGGAACGCCCGAGGTCGCCGCTGAGCACCGCCTTGAGCCAGATCACAAACTGCAGCGGCAGCGGCTGGTCCAGGCCCAGGGACGCACGGGCGACCTCCAGGCTGTGGGCATCGGCCATGTCGCCGAGCATCAGCAGCGCCGGATCACCGGGCACCAGGCGGATGATCGCGAACACCATCAGCGAGATCAGCAGCAAGGTCGGGATCGACATCGCCAGCCGTTGAAAGATGAAACGCAACATCCTCAGTTACTCCCGGTCGCAGGCACGCTGACGGTCCACAGGCGCGGCTTGGACACCGGCCAGGTGCGCAGGCCTTTGACGTAATCACGGCTGGCGGCGATGGCGTTGCCGTTGTACATCGGGATCATCGGCACGTCCTTGAGCATCTGCTGATGCAGTTGGTCGAACAGCGCCTGGCGCTTGCTGATATCGCCTTCGCGCTGGGCTTCACGCAGCCATTCCTGGGCCTGGGGGTTGTCCCAGACCTTGCGCGCTTCCTTGCCCTTGTCGCCGGTCATCGAGTCGAAACTCAGGGCCGGGTCAAGGCGTTCGGAATACGGGAACGCCATCATCTGGTAGTTGCCGGTCTGGTAGCGCTCCAGCTGGGTGCCCCACTCCAGGGTTTCCAGTTCCAGGTTGATGCCGCTGGCCTTGGCCATGGCTTGCACGAACACGCCCATGTCGAAGATCGCGGCGTAGCGCTTATTGACGATCAGTTTGATTGGTTGGCCTTTTATAGCCGGCTTCCCGCAGCAGTTGGGCGGTCTTGGCCGGGTCGAAATCGAAGCCCTGGTTCTCGATTGCCTGGTGGTAGTGGCTGCCACTGGCGACCATCGAATTGTTGGCCTGGGAACGGCCACCGGTCAGGGCGGCGACGATTTGTGCGGAGTCCAGCGAATGGGCGATGGCCTGGCGCAGGCGCACATCTTTGAGCAAGGGGTCGCGGGTCTGGAACAGCAACGCGTTGACCGACATGGTGCCGCTGGAGGTGACCTTGATGCCGGGTTTGGCAGCCAGTTTCGGTGGCGTCCAGCGGCGTGACGTCAATCAGCAGGTCGACGTTCTTCGACAGCAAGGCCGCCTTGGCCGCCGCCGGGTCCGGGATCACCAGCAGGCGCACGCGGTCGAGGGTCGTGGTTTTATTGCCGGTGTAGCCATCCGGCTCTTTCTCGTCGCGCGGGTGTAGTTGGCGTTTGCGCAGCAGGTCGATGTATTGGCCGGGCTTCCACTCGCCCAGGCGGAACGGGCCGGTGCCGATGGGGGCTTTCCACTGGCCGTCGACCACCGAGTCGGGGTGCAGGATGCCGCTGCCACCGCACTCCGGCAGCGCGGTGCTGGTGAGGAACAGGCCGTTGGGCTTGTCCAGGGTAAACACCACGGTGAGTGGGTCCGGGGCGCTCATGTCGACGATTTTCGCGCCGCCATGGCCGTCGAATTCAGGGGCGCAGCGCCATTGGGTTTTCGGGTCGAGGTAGTGTTTCCAGGTCCACAGCACATCGGCGGAGGTCAGTGGCGCACCGTTCTGGAACTTGACCCCGTTGCGCAGGTGGAAGGTGTAGCGCAGGCCGTCGTCGGACACCTGCACGTCCTTGGCCAGCAGCGGGCCGACGGTGGCATCTTCACGGAAGGCCACCAGTCCTTCGGTAATGTGCAAGATGACGGCGTCGGAATTGGTGTCACGGTTGACGCCTGGCTCGGTGCTGCGAATGTCGGCGTTCAACGCGACTTTCAATAGATTCTCGGCGTGGGCAGTGCCCACCAGCGCGGCGGACAAGGCGCCAGCCAGGAAATAAAGTCTTGTTCATGATAAATGCACCTTGAATGATCCTTACGCTTGGGTTCGGACGCTGGCAGGACCCAAAAAGAGGCACGGCCGAACACCTGAATAGTTGTTGTTGTTTTAGTCGCTGATTACGGTTTGCGAATGTTCCTGGACCGATCTTATTCGCCCCCAATCAACTTGAGAAGAACGCTCCGAGTGATCGGGCTCGGTTTATCCGATCATCAACCGTCCGTGGGTTGCCCTGGCCTTACCGTACCGAGAAATCAGGGCCTTGAGCTGGAAAAGATGGGGTTTTCCTGATCAAAAATAATGATCGCGATCATCCAGACCGATCTGTGCTCACCTATAGTCATCAGATAAGCTGGCTGGCATTCAATGGTTTAAATGCAGCACTGAGCGAGCCCACCGTCATGACCCTCACCCATCTTCGCGCGTTCTGCTCCGTGGTTGAAAAAGGCAGCTTTCCGCTCGCCGCACGCCAGTTGGATGTGGCCCAAAGCACATTGACCCAGTCAATCCAGACCCTCGAAAAGGAACTCGGGTGGTGCTGCTGCAACGCTCCAACCAAGGCATCAACCTGACCCCGGCCGGCGAGGTGTTCCTGGCCCGTGCCCGTTCCATCACTCTCGACTGCGAACGCGCCCTGCTCGACCTGCAACCCTGGAAAGGCGAGCCCGAAGGCCATATCGCCCTGGGCGTCACCTCCGAACCCTTGGCCGAATTGCTGCTGCCGGTACTAAGCAACTTCACCCAGCGCTTCCCGCGCATGCAGGTGCACGTGGCCAGCGGCACCACCAAGGGCCTGGTGGAAAAAGTCCGCGATGGCCGCCTGGATTTCGTCTTGTGCCCGCTGGCGCCCAACGTGGCCGATATCGACCTGGCCATCGACCGCCTCTACAGCTCAAACGCCGGCATCATTGCGCGCAAGGGCCACCCGCAGGCCCACGCAAAATCCGTGCAAGCCCTCACCGACTGTCAGTGGATCAGCGTACGCCCGGCCGGCGTAGTGGGCGGCGCGGAGAACCGCTTGATCGAGCTGTTCCGTACCCAGGGCCTGGCGCCGCCAAAGATTGCGATCACCACTGATTCGTTGCTGGAAAACCCTGCACATCGTTTCGGAAACCGATTACCTGACCATCGAACCGCGCATGCTGCCGGGGAATGAAGCTGTTCTCCAGCGCCCTGACCACCATCGCCATCGAAGAACCGCTGGCGACCCGCGATGTATGCCTGATCAGCCGCCGTTCATCGCCGCTCACCAGCGTCAGCCAGGAACTGACCAGCATGCTGATTTCCTATTCGCGGCTGGTGCACCGCAGCCGTTGATTTCCCTCCCCCTACGAGCCTGTTTATGCCATGTCCTACGATGGTTTGTCCCGCGCCAGCGCCAGCAGCGTCGGCGTTGATCCCGAGCACCTGATTGCCTTTCTCGATGAAGTGAAAGCGGCCGGCCTCGACCTGCAAGGCCTGATGCTGCACCGCCACGGCCACGTGGTCGCCGAAGGCTGGAGCTGGCCGGTGGACCCCAACGAGCCGCGGGTATTGCACTCGGTGGCCAAGAGCTTCACCGCCTGCGCCATTGGCCTGGCCGTGGATGAAGGCTTGCTGAAACTGGATGACCGGCTGGTGGCGTTCTTTGCGGAGTGTGTGCCGGTGGATGCCGACCCGCGCCTGGCGGACATGACCGTAGAACACCTACTGACCATGCGCACCGGCCACGCCACCAATACCTCGGGTCAGTGTGGCGGGGGGATCGAGACCAGCTGGATTGCCGAGTTCTTCAAGATCCCGCTGGCCTATGCACCGGGCACCACCTACGTCTATACGAGTGCGGCCAGCTACATGCTCTCGGCGCTGATCAACAAGGTCACCGGGCAAACCTTGCACGCGTACCTCAAGCCCCGGCTGTTTGTACCGCTGGAGATCCATAATGAAAGCTGGGACATCGGCCCCGATGGCGTGAATCCCGGCGGCAATGGCTTGAAGGCGCCGACCTCGGCCATGCTCAAGCTGGGTGTGCTGCATGCACAAGGCGGCGTGTGGGATGGCAAGCAGGTTCTACCGGCGGCCTGGTTGCAGCGGCCACCCGACCACAAGGCGGGCCGGACAGCCGCTACGGTTATCACTGGATGATGAAACCGGCACACGCCTTCAGCGCTGTCGGGGTGTTTGTGCAGATGGCGATGGTGTTCCGCGAGTACGGTGCAACGCTGGTGGTGATCGGCGGGATGAAGAATTCGGCGGAGCTGATTCCGTTTGTCGAGCGGCATTTTCCGGCGGCGTTTGGCGATGATTGCACGGTCAAAGCCGAAGCGGATGCACGGTTGGAGCAACGTCTGGCGAGCATGGCACAGCGGCCTGAGTTGCTTTCAGCGTGTGCAGGGCCGAGAGATTTCACGGGCGTGTATCAGGTAGAGCCCAACGGCCTGGATGTGCAGCAATTGGCGTTCGCCGTCGAAGGCAATGTACTGCGCTTCCAACTGACCGACAGCAAGGCGACTCATGCCCTAGAGGTGGGGATTGATCACTGGATCGCCGGCACCACCAACATGCCGGGCCGGGCGTTGCACCACGGTTATGAGTTCAAGAATGCGCAGATCGTTGCCGGCGCGCGCTGGCTGGATACCAGGACGCTGGAGATGACCTGGATCTACCCGCAAACCGCGTTTCGCGATCGGGTGGTGTGCGAGTTTGACGGTGACCGCGTGAGTGTGGCGCGTACGGTCAACGTCAACAGTGCCGGGAAGGAGCAGGAAGTCTTAGTCGGGAACAGCCGGTAATGCTCGCTTGTGGGCGGTCTTGAGGTAGGCGCTCTCGACAATCGCCCTCACCCGCTCACTCACTGCCTCGCCCATCAGGTAGCGGTCGATCTCGTCATAGCTGCAACCATAGGCCAGCTCATCCAGCTTCCCAGGGGCCAGCTCTTCCAGGTCGGCGGTCGGTGCCTTGGCCACCAACTGCCGTGGCCCGCCAAGGGCGCTGGCCAGCAGGCGCACCTGGGTCTTGGTCAGCCCTGAGAGCGGCGCCAGGTCGCAGGCGCCGTCACCGAACTTGGTAAAAAATCCCATCAGCGCCTCCGCGCCATGGTCGGTGCCCACCACCAGGCCGTTGTGCAGGTTCGCCACAGCGTACTGCGCCATCATCCGCGCCCGGGCCTTGACGTTGCCCTTGATAAAGTCGATGCGTTCGGCGCTGGCTTGCGCGGCAGACAGGCCGGCCATCAGCCCGTCGACGCAGGCGGCGATGTTCAGCGTCTCGATCCGGTCCGGTGCGATAAAGTCCAGGGAAGCCTGGGCGTCGCGCTCGTCCGCCTGGGTTTTATAGGGCAGGCGCATGGCAATAAACCGCGCCTCGTAGTCTTCGTTGCGCAGTTGTTCCACTGCCAGTTGGCACAGGCGCCCGGCGGTCAGTGAGTCGACACCGCCACTGATGCCCAGCACCAGCGCATGGCAGCCGGACTGGCGCAAGGTGCCCTTGATGAAGTCGATGCGCCGTTGCAGCTCAGCGTCCTCGCCTCCCTTGCCGAGCAGCCGGTTGATCTTCAGTTCTTGTGCGATACGTGCCTGAGTGTCCATGTCACACCCCCAGTTGCGGATTGACGTTGCCGACGTTGAACACCTGCGCCGCATACTGCAGGAACGAGGCGTCTTCGCAGACGTTCTTGATCGGGTCATCGGAGAATTTCACCACCGGCTCACCGTGCACCCGCACCAGTTTCATCACGATGCTCAGCGGCTCCACTCCGTCGACATCACAGGCCAGGCTGGTGCCCATGCCAAAGCCGAACTTGGCCTTGCCCCGCACGTGCCGCAGGATCGGCAGGCATTTCTCGAAATTCAGGCCATCGGAGAACATCAGGTCCTTGGTCATCGGGTCGATGCCCAGCTCCTTGTAGCGGGCCAACACCTTGTCGGCCCAGACGATTCGGGTCACCGGAGTCCTGGCGCAAACCGTCGTACAGCTTGGCAAAGTACAGGTCGAAATCCTTGAGGAAAAAAGTCGGTGCTGATGCAGTCGGTCAGGGCGATACCCAAGCGCCCACGGTATTCGCGCACCCAGTTTTTCCAGCGCCGCATTCTGGCTTTCCCGCAGCCGCCCCAGTTGCTGGTGCACCATCAGCCACTGGTGGGCCATGGTGCCGATCAGCGGCAGGTCGAATTCGTAGGCCAGGTGCGCATTGCTGGTGCCGATGAACTGGCCGGGAAAGTCGCGGCGCATGATGTCGACCACTTCACGCTGGGCCTTGAACGACAACCGCCGGCGGGTGGAGAAGTCCGAGACACGCAGGTCGGCCAGTTTCGTCGCGGGTGAGGTTTTTCTCCAGCCAGTCGAATTTCTGGGTAGAGCTTGCGGGTGACGTCTTCGAGGCTGACGTCGGGGTATTTGTCGCGGTTGCGCAGCTCGCTGACCAGGGCCAATACCGGCTGTTCGAACATGATGCAGTGCAGCATCGGGCCGACCACGCGGACGTTCAGTTGGCCGTCGATTTCACTGACGTGGATATAGCGCAGGTTGAAGCGGAACAGCCCCAGGAAAGCGCTCGAAATCCGGGGTCAAGTACTCACGGCGCTGGTTGAACAGAAAGCGCAGCTCGCCTTCGCGCATGCTGAGGCCGGCGAGTTTTTTCCAGCTCCACCCGCAGCTCGGGAATCAGGTGCCCCAGTTTCTCTCTGGAGCGGACGATGAACTGGTATTCCACATCAACATTCGGGTGCTGGTGCAACACGGCCTGCATCATGGTGAAGGTGTAGTAATCGGTGTCCAGCAGGCCCTGGATCACAGCGTTTTCGTAGTCGTATGCACTTTCCATGAGGTACTCCTTAACGCGCGGCCATCGCGGCCAGTTCTTCCCGATTGCGGGTAATCACAACACCTGCTTGTTGCAGATGGCTGACCGCCTGCACACCGCCCTCCTCGCTGATGCCACGGCATGCCGGCAGGTGCAGGATCACCTCGAAACCGGCCTTGAGCAGTTGCAAGGCGGTGGTCTTGACGCAGTAGTCCAGGGCCAGGCCGCCGACAATCACACGCTGGATGCCTTGGGCATTGAGGTATTCGATGACGCCGGTGGAGAGTTTGTCGTGAAGGTCGTGGTAGCAGGCGCCGTAGGGATGCAGGTCGGGCTCGACGCCTTTCCAGATGAAGTAGTCGTAGTCATAGGGCGCGGGCAATTCGTCCAACAGGGTGAAAACCTTCGGTGCCGGGCACACAGTGGGCGACCCAGGTGACATCGGCATGTACCAGCCCGGTGGGTTGCAGCATCTCGCTGTGCTGTTGCACCACCCAGGGCGCGTGCGGGTATGGGCGTCCTTGCTGCCGACACGGCGCGGCGGCCGAGGCTGGCCATGTAATTGAGCTCGGCGCCGATCTGGTCACCGCCAGCGACCGGCAATTCGTTGGGGCACAGCGGTGTGAAGCTCTTCTGGGCGTCAACGTCGAATGAGGCGATAGCGTTCTTAGAGACGGTCATGGTCGTGTTCTCCTGTGGCCTGGACATAAAAGTACACGTCATGTACTTTCATAGCAAGAAACATTTTTGTTATCTATGCTGGATCAAGTACACGACACACCCGTTTGATCCGTTAGACTGTGCCCCACCGCTGCCAACAGGACCCGACATGCCAGACCACGCCCCAACCCTTAGCGCCTACCTGCACACCGTGGACTTGTGCGTGCTGTTCTATTGCCGTGCATCCGGGGAACTGAAGATATTGCTCAACCAGCGCGACGCCGAGCCCTTCGCCGGGCACTGGGCCTTGCCCGGCGTAGTGGTGAATGGCGGCGTGCAAGATCTGAGCCTGCAGGATGCCGTGGAGCGGTTGCGGGCCAGTGACAAGGTTGGGTTGCCGCTGGCCTGGTATGAGCAAGTGGGGACGGTGGGCGATGCGTTTTCGCGATCCGCGCTGCTGGTCGTCGTCGACCTATTACCTGGCGATCGTGGCTGATGAGGTGGAGCTGGGGGGGCATCAAAAGTGGTGCTCTGTTGATGCCGTGGCGACTGGTGGGGTCAAGCTGCCCTTCGATCACAACGCGATTGTGGCAGCGGTACAGGAAAGGCTGTTTTCCAAGTCGCTGTACAGCAGCTTGCCGTTGATGTTTTTGGGCAATGAGTTCAGTGCGCCGGAGGCGACTACGATCTTTTCGCTGGTATTGGCGCGGCCGGTGCTGAAGACCAGTATTCGCCAGCGGTTGCTGAAGTTGACCGAGGCCGGTTTTTTTGCGGGAGACGGGGCGCAAGAAGCATGGCGAGGGCGGACGGCCGCAGGCGACAGTGGAGAATCTGAAGCCTGGGGCGGTGTACTTCTTTGATCGCAGCTTTGCCGAATAAGACCAAGCCCCCTTCCCAGGGCAATGAAGATCAACTGTGGGAGCGGGCTTGCTCGCGAATGCGGAGTGTCAGTCGCCGGATAGATTGACTGATACACCGCTTTCGCGAGCAAGCCCGCTCCCACCTTTTTTGATCTGCGATGGTTCGAGGAGCTGCGTCCCGCTCAAATTCATCCAGTTGCCGCCGTCGACGTTGTAGGTCTGGGCAACCACGTAGTCGGCTTCTTTGGACGCGAGGAAAACCGCCATTCCGGTCAAATCCTCGCAGTCCCCATCCGCCCAAACGGTACCTCTGCTCCTACGCGCTTTTTCTTCTTCGCCCAGCGGCAGCCCTTCGTGCTTTGGCAAACATCGCGTCCACCCCCGTCCCAATGCTCGCCGTCCACCACTCCCGGCGCGATGGCGTTCACGTTGATGCCCTGCTTGATCAGATTCAGCCCCGCCGATTGCGTGAGGCTGATCACCGCCGCCTTGGTCGCGCAGTACACCGCCACCAGAGGCTCACCCCGGCGCCCGGCCTGGCTGGCCATGTTGATGATCTTGCCGCCATGCCCTGCTTGATCATCTGCCGGGCCGCCGCCTGCAAGGTGAACAACGTACCGGCGACGTTGATCGAGAACAGCCGGTCGAAGCTCTCGCGGGGTGATGTCGGTGATGGGCGCCAGGTCGAACAAGGCGGCGTTTGTTGATCAGGATGTCGAGCTTGCCGGCCTGCGCCACCACGGCGGCAATCGCGGGCATCGATGGACGCCTGGTCGGTGACATCCATCGCCACCGCGTAGGCTTTCGGGCCCAGCTCCGTGGCGGTGGCCCGCGCCCGCTCCAGGTTGATGTCCGGCGATGGCGACGGTCGCGCCTTCGTTGATGTAGGCCTGTGCAAACGCCCGGCCAATGCCCGCGCGCTTGCCGGTGACTAGCGCACTTTTACCTTCCAGTCGATTCATCAATGCAGTGTCCCTGAGGTGATTATTTCGGGTAGCCGGCGCGTTTCATTTCACGCTCGGTGGTGGACTGCGCCTCGGCCAGTGCCTTGTCGACCGTCATGCCGCCGGTGAGCGCTGCCGAAAACAGCTTGCCCACCGAGGTGCCGATGGCCTGGAACTCGGGGATCGTCACGTATTGGATGCCCACGTACGGCACGGGTTTGGCCGACGGGTGCGCGGGGTCGGCGTGTTGCATCATCTGCAACGTCACCTTGGCGAACGGGCGCACGTGGCCAGGTACGCCGCGTTGTAGGTGGACTGGCGCGTGCCCGGCGGTACGTTGGTGATGCCGTCCTTATCCGCTACCAGCTGGATGTATTCCTTGGAGGTGGCCCAGGTGATGAAGGCCTTGGCGCGTCCTTGTGTTTGGAGGTGGCCGGGATCGCCAGGGACCAGGCGTACAGCCACGACGAACCCTTGTCGGTGACCTCGGTGGTGCGGCGGCAAAACCACGCTGTCGGCGACTTTGCTTTGGGTTTTATCGGTGGTGAACGAGCCGGCAACGCTGGCGTCGACCCAGATCGCGCATTTGCCGCTGTTGAACAGCGCCAGGGTTTCGTTGAAACCGTTGCTGGATACGCCCGGCGGGCCATAGTTTTTTCAGGGTGTTGACGTAGAAGTTCGCCGCCGCCGTCCACTCGGGGACTGGTCAGCTCGGGTTTCCATTGTTCGTCGAACCAGCGATGCACCAAAGGCGTTGGCCATGGTGCTCAGCAACGCGATGTTTCACCCCAGCCGGCCTTGCCCCGCAGGCACATGCCGTATTGGTCCTTGGCGGGCTGGTTGAGCTTGGCGGCGAACTCCGCCCAGCTGGGTCCAGGTCGGATGCTCGGGGCATCGCCAGGCGGCCTGCTTGAACAGGTCGGTGCGGTAATAGGTGACGGTGCTTTCGCCATAGAACGGCAACGCGTAGAGGGTGTTGTTCACCGACAGGCCCTGGCGTACCGCGGGGAAGATGTCTTCCACGTCGTAGTCGGCGGGCAGCGGCGTGATCGGTTTCCAGCCAGTGCTTGGCGCCCCACAACGGGGTTTCGTAGGTTGCCGATGGTCAGCACATCGAATTGGCCGCCCTGGGTCGCGATTGTCGGTGGTGAGGCGTTGGCGCAGGACGTTTTCTTCGAAGCACCACCCAGTTTAGTTTCACCTCGGGGTGCTGCTGGTTCGAAACTTGAAGAGGCGCTGCATGCGGATCATGTCGCTGTTGTTGACCGTGGCGATGGTCACGGTTTCGGCAGCATGGGCGGCCATCGCGAGCGTGAGGCCCGGAGAGCAGGAACAGCGCTTTTCGGAATCTTGAGCATGGCGGTTTCCCACTTATGTTTTTGTTGTTGACGGCCGATATACAGCAGCTTGCCCAAGGCCGGACAAACGACTGGCGGATGCCCGGCTGATGCTTTTTAACCGCATCGCCAAGATCAAAAAAGTATCAGTGGCGGGCAAAACCGGGGTAGCGGCTACTTGGACAAAGGGCGTATTTTGGTGCCATTACAAAAAAGCCAGAAGGGCCAAGCCCATGCCTGCAAAGCCGATCCGCCCTTTTCGAGCAGCGCCCGCCGAGCTGGAAGTGGGCCGAGCCGAGCATGGCTTTCGCTGGTAACGAACATGACTATCCGTTCGAGCTGGCCGCTGGAAACATCACCCCGAATTTGGAAATCCACCTGATCCGCCAGGGCAGCGGCAAGCTCGTGGCGGGCGACTATATCGGTGCGTTTGGCGCCGGCCATGTCGCACTGATCGGCCCCGACCTGCCCACGACTGGATCGCGCGACCTGGCCCCCGGCGAGTAACCTGACGGGGCGCGATGTGGTGTTGCAGTTCGACGGCGCCGCACTGCTGGCCCTGCGCACCACGCTGCCCGAGCTGGGCGACCTGCAAGGCCTGTTTGACCGGCCCGGGCGCCTGGAATTCACCGGCGAGACGGCACTGAAGGCCGCGCAACTGCTGGAGTCCATTCGGCCCTGCTCAGGGGCTCGCGCGCCTGATTCTGTTCATGCAGTCTGCATACCTGGGCAGGCACCCTCCGGGGAAGCCCATTGCCTGGCCAGTGCCTGCTACACGCCAAGCCTGGATGCGCGCGCAGCTCGGAGCGTAATCCACAAGGCCTTCGAATACCTGATGACGGAATTGACCGGCGACCTGGCGGCTGTCGGTGATCGCCCAACGGCTGGACATGAGCGAACCGGGCTTTCTCGCGGTTCTTCAAGCGCGTCACGGCCACGGCTTTATCGACCCTGATGCGCAAGTTCCGGGTGCCAGCGCGCCTGCCGCCTGTTGCTGCAAAGCGAGAAATGTCAGTGGCCGATATCTGCTTTGGAAGTGGGCTACGCCAACCTCTCCAACTTCAACCGGCATTTCGCATCGAGATGAACCAGACGCCCAGCGAATATCGCCGGGAAACCGCGATGTACCTGTTTAACCGCAATGGTGATCAGGCCGCTGCCGTTTACCAAGGCACATTGAGCCAGGCGTGCCACTTCCAGCTCCCCATCGGCGCGGTGTCGCTGGTCATCCTCCAGAAACCACGCCGCCGACAAACCGGCGTGCGCCACCACCCATTTGCAACAGGCGCTGGCGCTCCAGGCCGCAGCCCCGGCGATGATCTCGACCTGGCGTGTAAAATTCGCGCCGGATCGGTGCAAGTGGGCAATCCGGATTGCAGATCAAATTCGCGTAGTCATAGCCACGCTCGCCGGCCACCCGCTTGGGATCAATCGCGCAGCCAGCCCCGGGGGCCGAAATCGAGGATGTTGTCGTGGTGCACATCACCGTGCAGCACCACCGTTCCTGAGGTGACGCCAGCAGGCTGGCGCCGTGGCGGCACACTCGCGTATCCGCCCGCCTTTACCCTCAGCGGCGAGCCCAGGGAGCGGAACCAGAGCTTCCAATGAGTGCAAGCCCGCCGGTGGCGACGGGCGCGGCGCATGCAACAACGCCACGGTGGCGCA
>RCNN01000373.1:0-33767 GCA_003667245.1 Heterostelium multicystogenum
TTAAAGCAAAGGAGGGTGTTTTGGTAGTAGTGTTCTGTTTCCAATGAGACGATGAAGCGATGGAGAGCTAAGGTGGTAATCTAGAAATAATTGAAATGCCTCCAATTGAATGCAACCAACTTAGTTGAATTTGAATCTAATTCAATTGATGTTGATCTTATTTGGGTTACTTTGGTTGTCGTTTTTTAATTTCTAAAAATATCAATTCATAGGAAAAAACACCGAACCAAAAAAAAATTCAGTAATAATATTTGTTAGTAAAGAAGTTATTTATTGCATAATTATGTTTTGATTATTATTATTACTATATAAATATTATTATTATGATTATAAGTGATATTTATAAATGTATAATTAATTTTTGCTAATGTTTGATTCATTCATTGATAATAACTGTGTATATCTTGTATTGACATATTATAACTGTGATATTAAAAATATGAAAGTTGAGAATAGTAGTTAACGATATTTCAAAAATTGTTTAACTTATAGTCATTATCCAATGCATGTTGGTATTATGATTTTCGCTCCTTATTATCGTGAGAATGATATGATAGCGGTGGTGGTAGTAATATCATCTTAAATTAAAAAAAATATTAAAGCAATGCAATGAAATAGATCTACTACATATTCTTACATTCATTATTGCAATGTATAACAAAAGATCGCCTCTACAATATTATTAATGTTATTATTATTATTATTATTAATACAAACAATTTGAGATAATAGCTAAAGTAAATTTGGCTATCGAAACTGTAATATGGATGGATAGGTGTCTGCTGACCGACGATTTAAACTGATTAACTTTATATAATTTAAGGTATAATTTAATATGAATTCGTTTTTATAACTGCTTTATTAATATTGTTTATAAATTTGTTTAATTATTATTATTATTTGTTTTTTATTTTGTTATTGTTTGGTTTGGAAACAGAAGATGTATAAAATGTTCTGAACTCATCAATGATTTGTGTGTGTAGAGGTATTTAACTTTTAATAATATAAAAACAACAGCTATTTATTGGTGATGCTATGTTGGTGCTTTTATTGATGATTAATATGTATTAAGATTAATTTAATGGTTTTAGTAAAATAATTAGATATTATCTGAAATAAAATCATATAAAATAATAAAACATTAAAGGTTATCTGTTTTTAATATTGCAAAAAAAAATACTTCTAGAGATCTAATAATCAATCCAACTGTATTTATTTTTATTATTAGCTAATCAACTTTAGAAATATTGATTGGAAAAGTTGGTTAGAAAATAAGAAGTAAATGGGGTTGTTTTAATTGTTGGTATACTGCTGATATACACATAACAAATCAGCAGTGAAACACGAAACAAACAATAGGACACACATACACACATATATATATTTAATGATTATTTGACTTTATGAATATGCTGGTTTTTCCTGTGTTGATTTTGGGAGTGCATGTGGATATGTTGGGTATGTAAGTGAAAAAATGGGAAATCTGATTTAGTGTGGAAAATGCTCATCACATTTAAACCAATCAACACTGGTCATTTGATAATCAGACGTAATCTCGCGATTGATGACCATAAATGTTGTTTTGAACTAACAAACATACCTTAAATATAAGAGTTAAATAATTTATTAAACTCTATGAAATGAAACTAACAAGTACACTCCTAATATATCTTTGTTTCCTGACAATTTTAATGCTACAGTGTAAATCAATGAATGCAACTATGATAACATAACGACTCGATGTGTACTTGGTGTTTGGGTTTACTGAGAACAAAATAAAAATTATTATTCAGTGGCTTTAAAACACTGGTTGTTTTAGGGGGGGCAAGTTGGTGTTTTGGTGAGGTGAATGGGGAACATGCAAACAAAATCTATTTCAGTTTTTTTTTTATTTTTATTTAGTTTTTATTTTTATTTTTTTTTATCTTTGTTTTTTTTTTTTAACTTGGATCAAAAAAGAACACTCCTTAGATTTATCAACCTATTTAAATTTTGGTTACAGACCCAAAATGAAAAAGAAAGTCTTCATCCTTGACCATCACTTTCATTTCTCACCACTGTAAATATTAAATTGAAATTACATTCTTTTCAAAAATATTATCATATAATCATGAAAATATGATATAATTTCCATATATATAATAATATTAAGTATTATTGAATGTTTTAACTTACTAATAAACCTAATATTATAAAATACTTTTGAAAATGATTCTTTCTAATTTCTTTTTTTGTTGTATTTATATGAATGGATTTTACCAAAGTACCACTTGTATTCTATTTTGAGTTTATTGAATGAAATGCAATGTTTGGATATGATTGATTTCATTTTGCTTGTTTTTTTCTTTGACTACCTAAAAGTACATTTATTGGTTTGTTGATTACACGTTGCTGCTATAGATGTTGTTACAGTTGGATTTTGTTTATTTTATACTATTACTATATAATATAAATCCAACTTGTTTTCTTGTTTGGATCTTGCTTTTTATTTTAGTAACTTGATGAAATCAGCTAGGTCCTTTGGAGAGTAGCGCCAACCTTGGTGAGTCTGTCTTAGTGACTGGAGCTGAGTGTGCCTTCTTTTGCATCTTTCACATTTAACTTTTTGTGCTTCCTTTTGATATCCTCCTACTCTTTTCTTTGAAGGAAAGAGTTTCTTTTGTCAAACTTTGCCAAATTTAAAATAATAGCCATTTTCTTAATGTTAACAGAATGGAATGAATAGTGTTGATGGTGGTTATTGATAATTTAATTTATCTTAAATTTTTAAGTAATAAAAATGACAGCAACCAAAAATCATAAACACTATAAACACTCCTTAAACAAATTTTATCAAACATAGTTGAGAATGTACATTGAGTTTGTTTTGTATTTAAGTCAAAATTGAAGTATAATCAAATAACCAATACCTTTATACAAGTTTAAATACCAATTGTTCCACAACATAAGCTTAACAATCTACTATTCGACCCTACTTGAAATATATGTATCAATAAGTAAAATAATAACTAATATTGGATATTCATGTCGAGGATTCTCGAAATCTTGAGTATCCAATACTTTTATGTTTTAAATATGGGATTCCATCAAAACTTGGATATGTTGGACTTTAATTACTTTGGAAACTCCGAAAGTCATGAAGTCTTGTCGTGTTTAAGCTCATTTTCACTCAATTTGCGTCTTTTTAATCGATGTTCTATAAAATTCTAAATAGAACCTATTTTTTAATATATCTACAAATGTTTTATTTTTCTATTATTGGTATTGGTAGTGGTATCGTTGTAAGATCATATTCAAAAGATTCAAGAAAATTGATATTGGACATGGTATTTTCAATTCATTTATATATATACAATTATTATTTTGGATGTTAACATGAACACACCAATCAAAATTTTCAGTAATTTTGCTTTGTATAAAATTATTAAAATTGATAAATGGGGTTGAAGTTTGAAATTAATAATAATACAAATTTTCATGATTTATTAAAAAGATACAAAAATAAGAATTTAATGATATAATAAAAATTCATTTTATCTTCAATTGTATTTTTATAGATCCCTCATAAACTAGTTAATAATTATATATTAAGTATATCATTAAATAAAAATATGTTGTGTGCATGATGAATATAATGTTGATAACTGTAAATCTTTTAATTTGAGTTACTTTCAAGTTCTAGTAAAACTCTTTGACGAATATGAATTAAATATAGGAAAAGACTGCACAAATCACTGTAAAAAAAAAAATGATAAAGATAGTGAAAACAACAATGGAACAATTTTTCAGAGATATGTGTTCATTACTTTCGAGATGCCAAATTTAAAAATGGCAGTAGATTACCTTCATATATATTTTACCTCATGGATGTAGAACGTGGTTGCTATGATGATCCTGAAGAAGTCGAGAAAGTTAGTAATGTGAAAATAATGGATGGTAAAATAATTCACACCCACCCATTTGACTCTGATGACTCAGAAGAGTCAGAGTCAGGGTCAGAATCAGTGTCAGAGTCAGAGTCAGAATCAGTGTCAGAGTCAGAGTCAGAATCAGTGTCAGAGTAAGGGTCAGTGTAAGAGTCAATGTCAGAATCAGAGTCAAAGTCACCAAAGAAAATAAAAATAAATACATGTATTAAAAATAAAACAGTGTTGTTTTTTCATTTATGGAATTTATAGTTGTAGATTAATTTCTTCAGTGTGTTCCACAATTGTATCACCAGCTATGTATTTACCTTCATCTAAGCAGTTTTATATTTTTGCGGATCTGTTTCGTTGACTAACCATTTTAAAATCCATCTGGATTTTGGAGTGATTGTGCCGAGTGTCAAAATCCGATATTCTACTATCATCCATCACCAGGATACGATCGGAATCCTAAGGATATTAAGACTATGTGCAATTGTGAGTATCGAACAATCTTAGAATTTTGATCCTATCTTTAGCTGAATCAGTAGATCAGTCTTTGCATCCACACTTGATTCCTTTCACCAATCCCTACAAGATCACCTTGTGGAAACATTTCCAAATCCTTCCAAGAGAACAGCACTCAATGACACAATAGTAGCGATCTTCACCCATTTCTTTTCCAAATAAAATTTTGTCATGCAGAGTAGCATTAATGATCCATACTTGTTGAGAGATGCTATGGTTCCACAGGTTGCATTTCCTTGTACTCGAGAGAGTTCACCCAGCTTATCTTGAAATAGCTTTGTCTTTCCACTTCCAACCGGTCCAACTATCATGATGAGAGACTCTCCACTACACTTTACATCGATACCATTCAATCCAAATGAATCCCTCTTGTTCTGTATTCCTAATAAAATCGGAATGATCTATATAGATTTCATTGGGGAAGCTTTGACCATCTGGCTCCTCCAAAGGATCAATTTCTGTCGTAGTAAAAAGTCTGTCTCTCTTTGTTGCAACTTTTAACTGCCGTGAGCAATGAATCGATCAGGAAAATTAACAACGGAACGACGCAAACTAAGTTATTTCTTTCCCATAAAATTGTTTATTGGTTGCATCTAAAACATGATTCCCCTTACTTTTGTGAAACTTTTGAGTATCAGAAAATATGGTTTTTTAGTTTTCAAAACAAAATCTGAATCATCAAACTAAATTTCACTAAGTCGCACCTTGGCACAATATTTTCAACGGACTTTCACACCTTTGGCTTCAAAGTGTTAGCAAGATATCGGAATCAATTATATATTTATTATTTCATTATTTATTAAGGTGGCCTTCAATTACATTTAAATATAATTGTAGAAGCAATCTTCGAAAATAAGTTTATGGCATTGTTCCATATAATCTTCGCTGAAATACTCTTTCATTTCGCTCTTTGTAACCCACAAATGATCCTTTACAATCTTTTCGTTAAATTTAAGTTCGCCATTGAAATAGTGTGATCTGTAGAAGAAATTCTATAATTGATTGAAATGATTATTGATTAATGATTCATCCCATTCTTTATCATTATTTGATGTATCTTACTTTGATTCCTTCTGCTTTTAATTGATCTTGATCTTCAATGTCTAAATATTCTTTATAGACACCACATGGTGCTTGTGATGGAATCCAATATGTCCAATCAGATCCAGTTGCATCACGAAGAGCACGTTCAGCTGCATTTTCATGGACTCTCCTTTGATCCATGAAGTTGATGGGAATTGCCATTGACCATCACGACGTTTAATAATGAGATAAAGTGATTTGTCAAGTGCACGATTCAGTGATTTACGATCATTCTTTAAGTCTGCTTCAGTTTCTCTTGGCTCTGGTTGGAAACTATCAAAGTCTTCTTCGAGAGCATCTTCATCGTCGTCTTCTTCTCCTGGCTTATTTCTTGAACTCTGGAAGATCTTCAATCATTGCTGCCATTCTCATTGGTGGACGAGAAACGATTTCATTAAGACGGTCCTTAGCATCGAGCCAACGTTGTTCATATTCAGTTGGAAGTGGTGCAAGTGATGGGAAACGTTCGATAATGACTGAAGAGAGCATCTTGAACTCTCCTTTTGTAACGTGAGTCTGGACGTGGGGGAAGTGCAGACTCACGCATTTTGATTGCCTTTTGGGCTTGCTTTAAATATTTTGTCATTCCATGTTGTTCATCTGCAAGATCAATGATTCTAGTGATGTTGAACTTCTCTGTAATCTTTTCAGTGTCTGTACGTGTATCTTCCTCTTGCACTTTTGCATAGTTTCTAAAACCAATATTATCGAGTGATCCTCTACTTTGAACTAATCTGCTGCTTACAAAAAGTGAGTTTGATCTATGGATCAATCTACATTTGTTGACTAGTAGTGATGATGATAATGTTAATAACGATGATTTGCAGCTCAAGATCTGTGCTCTTCATTCCCATCAAATATCTAAAGTTTTCGCATTGCTTTGATTGGTCATGAATACTGTGTTGTGAATCACATTGACTTACTTAGTGAATTCATTGCTATTTATATATTATGACAATCAAGCACAATAATAATAGCTAGATATATTTTAATATAACAATATGATGATTTAATATGTCATAGCACCAATGTGTATTCGTTTTTTAGTTTTTTTTTTTTCTCAACAACAATAAAAACTATCACTTTTTTTAATCGAATTCAACGTTACTTTCATTTTTTTTGTAGTGTGATCACCACACATATATTACATTAATCACTTCTAATTCAACAATAAGTAGTGATTGGTGTTGTGTGTTTGTTTTGTGAAAGTACTACGACTACTACTAGTATATTATTGTAATCGCTGTGTTTTGATGGTGAAATAAGAAATAAATAATAGTAGACAGGACTATGGTGGTGTGGGTTAACTAACTAAATGTTTAATGTTCATCATATGATAGTGATGATGATTTTTTGGCAATACTATTGTAGATGATAGTTATTTAACCAAGAACAATTGTTTGTTTAAACTGTTGTCTTGTACATTAAATTTCTCTTGGTGCTTCATATACGATTCAAATGAATTAATTACACCAATAGAATTAAATTACTTTCACATATAAATCAATGGTATTTCCATTTCATATAAGAACAACAACAAATATATCTTTTATCTCAAAATAAGAAACTTATTCTGATCACTTAATAAATAGATTTCATTATATAAATAAATAAAGATCTATTTCCAGCATTAGTTGCGTGGAAATACAAAATGGTTAAATTCCTAATTATAGCAATCATATTATTCTTTGTATATAGTATTGGAAATGGATATGTTATTGAAGATGATAGAAAATCAAACATCCAAACATTTGATAATACCAATAACTTGACACTGTTTTCATCCAAAACCTACATTACACCAAATTCGGAATCTCTGAGTGACAAAATCCAAGAGTTTCTAAACAGAGTTCCAAGATATGATTTACATTTTAAAAAAATTGATAATGATTTCGACCCAACCAACTCCAGCTATATAGAAGTAAATATATAATCAATTTCTTCTTGAAATACATCTAACATTGTTTCAAAAAGTCAATCATTCTGACAGGATCACCCTTTGCTATAATAACATGTTTAATTATACTGTCACTTTTATTTGGTAGCATTGGATACTTAATACACAGATTCTTTATAAGACCGAGAAGAAGATTCTCTCTAAACCTTGAAACTTTCCAAATGAGAGAAATACCAAGCTGGAAAGGATATATATGGACATCATTAACTATATTCTTTTTATTTACTCTATTGTATGATTACATTGTTGGTTTATGATATTACAAAACAAAATACTAATATTTAAACAAAAGTGGACTCCTTTTAATTGGATTATTTATAAATCTTGATTTAGATAATGCCGTCATAAAAGCAATCGATTCCTTAAATGATAGTATTCAAGAAAGATCAGATATTGAAAGTAGAATAATTGATGAAACTAGAAAATTATCTATTTATCACAAACTTCCCTACGATGCACTAGAAGTGATACAAATGACTCAGGAAATTGAGCAATGGACAAATACATCACAAAAGTACATTCATCACTATGAAAAGATTCGTTTCAACTATGTGTTTGGTTCAATAATGTCAATGTTTGGAATATGTACAATTGGTTTGATTGCAGTAATGTTCCGTCATCGAGTTTCCATTTTACTTTTTATTGTACTAGGACTTGCAGTTTCAACAGCAATATGGATCGTTCCTGCTAGCCATGTGCCTCTAGGTGTCGTAGTTAGTGATGTATGTCCACAAATCCAAACTCTAATTCAAAATAGCGTTCCCGATAACATGGACCCCTATGTTGACTTTTTCTTGACCTGCAATGATTCTTCCATTTTCGAATTTGTAACACAAATACTAAATGGAGCTATAACAGATACGGAAGCACGTTTGAGTATCGCAATCAAGCATAATTATCCCCAAACGGCAATACAGAAATTGGAATTTCAACTCAAAGAACTCAATGATCTATCAATAGATGCAAAGGATATTTTGAATTGTAATATAACATCAGTTACCTACCTATCAGTTCAAAATATTGTTTGCGTCGAAATATTGTAAGTACACTTTGTAGCAACAAACCTTTATTTACAAATACTAATTGTAATGGTGATACCAAATGATACTTTAGAAATTCGTCCTCACTATTGACACTTATATTTATGATTACCGGTATTATATTTATTTTATCTTTTATTACATCGTGCAAACTCTATGGCTCCATTGAAAACTATAGATCACTCTATGATACAGAGAACTTTTCAACCGAAGAGGAAGATGATCTAGGTAAACCTCTAATATTAGACTTTGACGATGACAATGAGCATGAAGATGTAAACTTCTTGAAATACAGCATTAACAAAGATGGAAAACAAGAGGATATCTAACGAGATCCTGTTAGATTATATGGTGGTGAGCCATCAACACCAACTACCGAATACTAATCATTAAATTATTGCTGACATTTAAAGGCAGACGAAACATAAATAAAAACGATCCGGAACTTCTTTAAAAACTGAAAAATGATTTTTTTCAAATTTTATTTTTATTTTTTTCGAAGAGTGGTCTGGCGCTCACTGTGGTCAGTCGATTCTCTGTGTGTGCTCTTGCTGGCTTTGTATTGAGAAAACCACACCATATTCCTATTATACGTTTCAGGGACAAAAAATGAGCAAGCGTAGGTTAATGATAGATACTATATCTCTCTCTCTCTCTCTCTCTATCTCTCTTCTCTCTATTCTATATACTTCACAATCATCTTAGAGCTCAGATTAGTAGGAGAGATAGGAAGATACATAGAAACACATATTAATATGTTTGTCGATAATAGCACAAGCAGTAGGTAGCAACTACAGAGTCGCACTTGGTCTTCCAGTTGGTGCTGTTATGAACAGTGCTGATAACTCTGGTGCCAAAAACTTGTACGTCATCGCCGTCAAGGGTATCAAGGGTCGTTTGAACAGATTGCCAGCTGCTGGTGTCGGAGACATGGTTATGGCCACCGTCAAGAAGGGTAAGCCAGAACTCAGAAAGAAGGTTTGCACTGGTTTGGTCGTCCGTCAAAGAAAGCAATGGAAGCGTAAGGACGGTACCATCCTCTACTTCGAAGATAACGCTGGTGTCACTTGCAATCCAAAGGGTGAAGTCAAGGGTAACATTCTTGGTCCAGTTGCCAAGGAGTGCTCTGATTTATGGCCAAAGGTCGCCACCAACGCTGGTATGTATCATTTCATCATCTTTTATGTAATCAAATTCTAACAAAACCACTCACATTAATCAAATAGGTACCATCGTTTAAACTCATAAATAAATTATAGTTGTCCCATAAAATCAAACATTGTCACAATTAAAACTACTGTATTTGAGTTCACAGACCACCTTGATGATCCCTATTAGAAATGGATATAACAAGTTTCTAAGTGATCCTGGTGCAACAACCAAATTTGTTTTGTATTCATTTGAGATAAATTATTTAATTTTCGTTTTAGGATTTTATATTTAACTTCCCAAAGATGAAGCAGATGTAACGAAGAACATAACTCTTTTGTTTACTTAATATAAACATTTTCATACAAGTATACTTGTTCAAAACTTTAGGAAATAAGTTCTCAATGTAGATAAAAACCTTCATTGTTATTTTTATTGATAAGTATTTATTGGTTATTTGTAGGCGAATAGATGTAATTTCTCATAGTTTGGAGCTTAACATGACTTGAGAAAAAGCACTGATCAAAAAAACAGAAAGTCTCGAATCTCCAAAATCTGTGAAGCAAATTTAGGTCACACAAATAAAGTAATATCATCACAACTAATTGGAATTCAAATTGGAACCTTTCTAAAAAAATTGAAGCCAAAATAATATTACATTTTTTTTCAATTTTATTTTATTTTTAAATTGTGTTTTGTGATACTTTAACAGTTTTTGCAATAAAAGTAATATCGTTAGTCAACCACCTGCTCTTTCCTAAAAGATTTTCTATATAAATATAACAAAGTAGTTAATTTGGTTTATTGCACTCAGAATTAAATATACTATATTTATTATATATTGTTTGTTTATTATTTTTAATTTAAATATACTTATTACCTTTTTTCATTGATTTATATATATATAATATAATATAATATATTTCCAAAAGATGCAAAATCCACCAAATCCACCACCAGCAGGTACTGCTTCAGATGCTTTTTCACAAATGCCAATTAAGGTTATGCCAGGTCAACAAAGTCCTCCACCCGCTGGACAATATCCACCACCACCATCCGGACAATATCCACCTCCACCCCCAGCAGGTACTCCACCTGGACAATACCCACCACCACCTACTTCCTCCCCTTCACCACCACCTGCTGGACAATATCCACCACCACCAGCTGGATCCTCACAGCCCGGACAATACCCACCACAACAACTTCCACCACAACAAACTGGAGCACCATACCCAACTGGAGCTCCAGGACAACCAGGAGCCTATCCACCACAACAACCAGGAGCACCAGGAGCCTATCCACCACAACAATCAGGAGCTCCAGGAGCCTATCCACCACAACAATCAGGAGCTCCAGGAGCCTATCCACCACAACAACCAGGAGCTCCAGGAGCCTATCCACCACAACAATCAGGAGCTCCAGGAGGCTACCCACCCCAGCAACCAGGAGCTTATCCACCAACTGGAGCTCCAGGTCAACCAGGAGCTTATCCACCACAACAACCAGGAGCTAAGCCACCAGCTGGATATCCACCAACTGGAGCTCCAGGTCAACCAGGAACATGTCCACCAGGACCATATCCAGGTGGAGTTCCACCAACAGGAGCTCCAGGAGCCTATCCACCACAACAACAACAACAACCAGGAGCATACCCACCAGCAGGAACTCCAGGAGGATACCCACCACAACAACCAGGAGCTTATCCAGGTCAAGTCGGTGCTAAGCCACCAGCTGGATATCCACCATCAGGAGCACCAGGAGCTCCAGGAGCCTATCCACCACAACAACCAGGAGCCTATCCACCACAACAACCAGGAGCTTATCCACCATCAGGAGCACCAGGAGCATACCCACCAGCAGGATATCCACCAACAGGAGCACCAGGAGCATATCCACCAGCAGGAGTTCCAGGAGCATATCCACCAACAGGAGTTTCAACCTATCAAGCTACAGGATATGGAGCTTATGGAGCTACAACATCCGCCTATGGAGCCACCACTTATGGTGCAGCCGGTTACCCAACAGGTTATGGTTATCAAGCAACAACAACAACCTATGGTGTTACACCAGTTGTCGGGGCTTATGTTCGTCCAAGCTACACCTATGCCACACCATACTCAAGAACAGCAGCATTTATCTTACCAGTTGGATTGCCACCACACTTGGTTGCCAAGATGATGCAAGCTAGTGCAGCCTTCCGTCTCTTTGATACCAACTACAGTGGAACCCTCAGTAAAAAGGAATTCAAGAGAGCCCTTAAACATATGGGATTCTATTTCAGCAAGGGACAAGCAAAGATGCTTTTCCATCAAATTGACTCTAACTACTCTGGATCAATCGACGAAAGAGAATTCTGTGAATGGTGGTGCCACTATCAATAAATCATCAACCATCAAGGATATTGTAAAAATAAATAAATAAACTTCAAGACACCAGTTTTGAAGATGAATATATAATTAAATACCTTTTTATAAAGCTTTACCTGTAAGATATCTCAAATTAAATTTCTGTCTTGGCTTATATCTCTGGGACCACGAACTGAATACAGATATTTTTTTGTCCAAGTGTACTTTGGCAATTGCAAAGCTTGAAAGTGGACGATGAATTTTACCCCACACATCTAAATCACTCATCAAAACACCAAAAAAAATAAAAGAGCAAACTGAAATAAATATCTATTTAATGTAGTTTTAAATTTTAAGTAGTCAATTAGAATACAAAAGAGAGAGAAGATAAGTGTTCTTGTCATCCTTTGTTTGTTTGAACAAATAGAAAAAGAGGAAGAAGATGACTTTTGTTGTGTCAATGAAAAAGCTTGTTCAAGTATCTTCGTGTGTTCTACTATTGTTTATTGCTGGTGTAAGCTGTGGTACACCACAGGAATGGAGTTCACGTATAATCTATCAATTGCTTACTGATAGATTCGCTTTATCAAACAATGCCACGACTGTATGTTCTGACATTTCCACCTATTGTGGTGGAACTTTTGTTGGTATTCAGCAACATCTAGACTATATTCAAGGAATGGGTTTCGATGCAATTTGGATTTCACCGATAGTCACCAATACTCCCGTATGTTATCTTTTAAAGTAGTAACCAATTCCAAAACTAACGATTGGTTATTCTATGAAATAGGGTGGATATCATGGATACTGGCAACAGGACATCTATACTGTCAATTCAAATTTTGGAACAGATGTTGAGCTTCTTAATCTTATTCAGGAATGCCATAAGCGAGATATTTGGGTGATGTTAGATGTTGTAGCTAACCATGTTGGTCCAGTGAACTACGATTATTCAACTATTGTGCCATTCAATCAAGACTCCCACTATCATGGATGTTCGACTTGTCCTTCCGAATGTACAATCAATGTAAGCATAACCTAATCAAGTTCAATTGGGCCTTTTGATATTTACAACTCTCTAGAATTTCAACGACCAAACAGAGGTTGAGATTTGTAGACTTTCGGGACTACCAGATTTAGACCAAAACAATACATTTGTGCGTGAAACATTGGTAAATTGGATAAAAAATATCACTGATTTCTATGGTTTTGATGGAATTAGAATTGACACTGTACCAGAGGTCGACCAGGATTTCTGGATCGAGTACACAACTGCCGCTGGAGTGTACTCTGTTGGTGAAGTCTACAATGGTGACCCTCAGTATGTTGCGTCGTACCAGCCTGTGATCGATGGTCTCCTTAGTTACCCGCTTTTCTTTGTGCTACGTTCAGTATTTGCACAACAGCAATCGATGTACCAAATCCAATCAATGCTCCAGCAATACAATTCCACTGGTTTGCATCAACAGTACCTAGGCACTTTTATTGACAACCAAGACCAAATTAGATTCTTGAATGAGCAATCAGATATTGAGCTGTACAAAAACGCTTTAACCTATATCTTAACATCAGAAGGAATCCCTATTGTATACTATGGAAGCGAGCAGGGATTCAATGGTGGTGCCGATCCTGATAACCGTGAGACGCTTTGGACTTCAGGATTCAATACGGAGTCGACACTCTACCAATTCATTCGCACTGTAGTTCAGTTTGTCAAAGATCAATCACTCTACAAGTATCCACAAATTCAAAGATATGCCGACAACTCGTTCTATGCATTCACACGTGGTGACACATTTGTGGCACTTACAAATGGTGGATCAAATCAAGGTCAAATCTCAAGAACAATCACATACCAATCATATCAAGATGGCACAGTACTATGTAACATGTAAGTAGAAAGAAAGACTTTGCAAATGTATTAATTCAAACTAACGATGATCTTTATTTAAATGACGATCTGATTAGATTTTGGCCAACAGAAGATTGCATCAAAGTTGTTGATGGTGAGTTTACAGTCTATCTTGACAATGGTGAATCGAAGATATATTATCCGCAATCATCATTGTAACAAATTAAAAAAAAGATTATATTATTTATTATTTAAATAAAACAGTTTTGAAATTGCGGTCAATTTTGAATTTTTTTTCAACTGTGGTTTGTAGTAGATCAGAAGGCTCATACTTGTTTTATTTTGGTGGATGAATAAATAATAAAAGATGACTGCAGATAACAAAGGATTCGATAGCTATATAGATTTAGGTGATCTTACTGATAAGAATATTGGTCAGCTTAAACTACTCAACTCTCTGTATTGCCTGTAAACTATGAAGAGAAATTCTATAGCAAACTATTACAACCTAAAGGATTCATAACAAAGTTAGGTGAGTTATCTATCATAATCCCATCATCATTATAGTCATTTACTATCCGACTGTTTTATAGTACTAATATTCGTACTGTTTGTTACAACTATTATAGCATATTTCAATGATATTGTTGTTGGTGCAGTATCTTGCAGAGTCGATCAAGATGGAAATGAACAATCATTATATATTATGACTTTTGGTGTATTGGCAAAGTATAGGGGTTTGGGTATTGGTAGGTTATTGTCTTGATAAAATTATCTACTCAGTCATAGTAACACAGATTCATCCGATGACAGGTAAAAAAATTATTAGAGTTTGTCGAACAAACATGTAAGAATACCTATACAAAGATAACATTGCATGTACAAGTCAACTCGGATGCAATCGAATTTTACAAGAAATATGGATTCACTATTGAATCTACAATCAATAACTACTATCGTGATATTGAGCCAGCAGACTGCCATGTGATGGTTAAGCCAATACCAAAGAAGTAAACGAAGCTTTTATAATTAAAGATTTATCATTCAGTTGATATATATTTTACCTGAATCTCATATTATATGTCTATATATCTAAAACATGTGATCTTTCATTTTTAGTTGGTCAAAGCAACATGATGATTATCTTTTTGGCACTATATCAATGTGTTGGTCGTGTGGAACATATTGTTATAAAGCATAGAAGATAGAACCAATAGAATCGATTCCAAATTGACATGGAATATTTTTAACTGTCACATTTTCGATTGTCGCACTTCCTTTTTTAGAGAAACGACAATTATTTTTGAAATTGAAATTGATTTAAATTTTATTTTTTAATTTTAAGTTTAAATTTTAGGGTAATTTTATAAGCAGACATCTTACAATCAAATATCTCATTGTAATATCTTCTAAAAATAATAATGTCTACAACAACATCGAGCACTACTACTCCTACTACTAAATTGGATTATATACCAAAATTAAGTCAAGTTTGGCAGGTATTGCTGTTGGAGGTGTATTTGGATACGCTTTGCAGAGATCCAATGTCTATTTGCCATCCGTAATCCAGGGTCAAATGGACTTCAGCGATTTCACGATGCTCAAGATGTTTATGACTGCTGCTCTCACCAGTTCTCTTTCGATTACTCTTTTTGGATTCTCAGCGTTTGTTAAAAGTAGAACACTTGCCAGTGATGTGGAAGCGTAATCTAGTTGGTGGTTTGGTAATGGGTGCTGGTATATATTTAACTGGATCATGCCCAGGAACAGTTTTGGCTCAGGTTGGTGCTGGTGTACCCTCTGCAATCTATACTTTCTTGGGTGGATTGGCAGGATCTGCAATCTATTCTTATTGTAACTCTCTTGTTGAGAAGGTATTCCCAACAGACACCCTCAACAAGAAGCCAGCCCTTAATCATCGTTTAGGAGTCACATTGGCAAGAGCAACCATTCCATTTGCTGCAATGCTAATTGGATTCTTGGTAGTATTAGAAAAGTATATTCCCTGGACTACAAGTGGATTGTCAATCCTTGACTCTTTCCAAACAACAAGATGGGCACCATATGCCGCTGGTTTAGTAATTGGATTGCTTCAAATTCCATCATATCTCCTTGGTAAAAATGGATTGGGAACCTCATCTGCTTATGTAACCATGTCATCAAAAGTATGTTCTCTCATTGAAACAGTATCATCGTCTTGTTACTTTAAGAAATTCAACAGTGGAATACGTCAATTCTACGGACCAGCGCTCAATATTGGAGTGATTTTGGGTGCATATTATTCATCGCAAACCGCTTTGGTTCCAAGTGCAGCAAAGGTTATGACTCACTCGCCATTATATTACTTTGGAGCTGGAGCTGTTCTTTTGTTTGGTGCTCGTTTAGCCAATGGTTGTACCTCAGGACATGGTTTGACAGGAATGGCTAAAATGGAAAGTATGTATCTCAAATTACATAAACTTCTTAGTTTTGAATTATTTAATTAATATAACACTATTCTTTTAGTTGGATCATTTATTTCTGTAGCTTCACTATTTGGAGGAGGTATTGCAACCTGTTATCTTTTAAAATAACTAAATAAACACAATGTAAATTATAATAAAGCTTCGAAAATTGATGTTTGCATTAAGCTAATTGATTTTACAAATAATGTTATTCTCATGTTTCTGATGATAGACAGTAATGATCATTAGATGTGCAATGTATAGAACCTATTGATGAACAAGATTTATCTACAATTAAACTGTCGATCAATCAATATTGTTATTTTTTTTATCTCTATTACCATGCATTTCTATCATCCAAAGTCGTTTTACAAATTATTTCAGTATTTAAACAAACTACTTTTTATATTGTGTATTCATTTATACTTTAATGAATTGGTAAATAGGGTAGACTAGACACACAAAAATATAAAATAGACTAAGAATCATTCACTTCCCAAAACTAAAACCCAATGTATGTATTTTTATAAACTAAATGAATATTGAGATGTGTTGTGGTGTGGTGGTGGTGTTGTTGTTGGGATAGTATGTTGAATTGATTCATTAAAAAAGTATAAAATGAATATCTGTGATATTTGTATACAAAAGAATAGATTTATATAAAAACACTTTCTTTATCTGGAAAATAATATTGGTATTTTTGTTTAAATAATAAACTAAAATAGTAAAAAAATAGATTGTGGTGGTCAATGTGTTTAATGAAGGGGTTGATGGTATTATGATTATATCACTCAAGGTATTATGTTTTATCCCAAACAATGTGTCATTAAGAGTGATATAAATTTCATTAAAAGTGAATGATATAATGTAAAGTGTCCAGTGTTTCGTAATGATTGTAGTTGGTGGAATTATTGTTGTTATTTGTATACAAACACATACACATGACCTTGTCAAACTTTGTTTATCAAAACAGAGGGGGTTGAAAAAGATTGAATTAAAGTATAGAACCAAACTTATCAACATCATTCAATTATTAATTTTATCCATTAGCTTTCAATATTAAGAATTATTAAATTCAACATTGATTATCCCCATTATAAGGTTGGAGTTTGCCATAAACTTAATAGATAGACAACATTAGTTTAGTGTTGGTGATCTCAAACAGTCAGTTTGTTCATTTTCTGTTTTATACTATCTCTCTGTTCTGTGATATTTATAATAGGAAGATCAAAATATCAGAGGAAAATCAACATCACAATAATATCATCATCCAATTAATAAATTCAGCAATACCACCTTCACACATTTAAATCTTTCTATTTAAAAATATCAAGTAGTTCATGTAATATTAAAATAATAATAATAATAATTATAATACTTTTATTGAAATCCAAATAGGCAATAAAATAATAAACTAAAACCAGACGTCTGTTATTTTACAAAGAGACAAACTCTTTTATTACAATTAGTCTCTTTTATACCAGTTAGTATACAATCATTAATATATATATTATAAATATTATTTAATTAAATCATTAAAAGATAATTATCAAACACAACATTATTCATCATCAAAATTATTATTAAAAATAGAAAAGTGAGAATCATTCCAAACAGTTGTTTTTGGTAATTAGTAATCAAATATAGTAATAGTTTAGCTTTGACATTTTTATTATTACTAAAAAAACAATACTATTTAATTTATATATATATTTTAATAATTTCCAATAATAAATATAATAATAATAATAAATAATATATATATTCAATAAAATATTATACTTTGAATGAATCTCTAAATTATATATTTATCTATTTATAATAGTATATTTATTAATATTTCATTGCATCGAATCTATTTATTATTTTTATTTTAATTATCATTTAATAGACAAGATGAAATCATCTTTTAAATCATTTTTTATTTTTTTATTTATATTATTTATTATTTTGGTCAGTGCCGATGGAGGAAATGAAGATGATAATAGTCCACCCAACATTTTTATCAAATCAAAATTCATTGACCCCTGAGGAATCTTCAAATTCTACATCTTCTAGATCCAAAGATGACTCTACTTTTCCAGAATATTCCTCTTCAGTAGAGGAGTTATCCACTACAACCAATGTTGGAACAAAATCAAATATATTTAAAACTGATTTTCCTATAATTACTATTGTAAACACTAAAAAAATCAAATAATGTTTCATTACCTTATATATTATTAGTCAAGTACAAGATAATGAGTCTGAAAAAAAATTGTAAAGGTAAAACATATTTGCACTCTTTACTGGTGACTTAACTGCAAAATCAGTTTTCAATGTATCATGTAAGTTTTATAAATCATTAGAACCCAATAATACTTTTATTAATTATGTGATTAACAAATTTTAAAAAAGATGCCAGCGCTTATGGTAAATGTATTGCCATGTTATCAAATATATATTCTAGAGATGGTTCTGTTCATTGTAAGATATCTACTTTCAATACTGAAACTGGTAAGTTATACAATAATCAAGTTGTCTTTAATTCAAATCTTACTAAAGTTTAATTAATTTCAAAAGAAAAAATGGTATCTAGAAATTTTAATATAAACAAGAAATGTTCAAATATTGCTATTGATGATAGATTTATTTGGATTACATATGATGATGTATTAGATGTATTTACACATGAAGATGATTGCGCTGGAAGTAAGTAGTTAAAATACAATTAATTCCATATAATATTAATTGTTTTTTACAAGTCCAACCAACTGATAAAGGAAAGAAATTTGTAAAGGACCCACTATAATCATTTCAGATCCCACTGCTAAACCAGAGAGATCTATTTATGTTTATGAAAAAACATCTCAAGTTTTTACCCATTACACATATCCAACAAGTCTCAATGGATTAACTAGAGTTAGTGTTGTAAATGTTGGTTCTGCATGTCATATTTCTCAAATTGGAATCCCAGACAAAGTTTCTGTCAGTTATCCTGATGGTTTTAGAATTTTTAAAGTTAGCACCTCACAATCTAGAAACTTTGAAGTTGGAGATTCTGGAACCAATTTCTGTGGTCCCTTTGTTCAAAATGGATTAGATGTTGTAAGTGATAGTAGTAATAATTATAATATTAGAATAATATATTAAATAACATATTAGTTTTCATTACCAAAAGTAGGAGATAAACAATTTATTAAAATTGTTCCTGGTTTAGAAATTCATGTTAGCAAACCCTGTTTAAACTCCTCAAATGGAAGAATTGTAATAGAAGGTAGCACCGATAGATATAATTTTACTTGGGAAGATACTAAATCAGTATCACCAATTAGAGAGATGTTATCAAAGGGAATCTATACAGTAACAATTACAGCAAGAGAAATTGATGTTTCCAATGTAAAGCAAATTGAAGTATATCCACCAAATGATCCCACCTTTGCAAATGTAATTGGTACTTGCCAAGGAGAATCTTATGGTGGATTGAATTTCTCATTACCAAGGGATCCTCACTTAAACTATACCTATACACTAGTGGATGGAAACTTTACACATATCAATTCATGTGGATACTTTGATGGATTAAAATCTAAAAATTATACTGTTAATATCACTACTGTAGATCAATACAAATTCCAATGCAACTATTCAGTTTCTCTTAATGTAATCGAAGGATGTAAGTATAGTAACATATTAGTTTAGTATATCAATATTAATTTATTATAATTTCAGTAATGCCCCTAAACCAATTACAGTCATTCAAGGAGCCACTTGTTTTAATAAATCAGATGCCACCATTACAATCATGAACTATCAACCAGATAAATATGTGTATAAATTGTATCCGCCATCTCCTGTGCCTATCAACAATGGAACTTATATCAATTTATTTGGATCTTCAGTTAAAGATTATAATTTAATGGTTTATAATGCCAAATCTAGTTTACAGTGTAAAACAATTTCCATTATTACTTTACCAGAACCTCCAAGTAAGTATTTAAATACTTTTAATTTAGTCATTGTAACTTTAATATTAATTTCTATTCAATAGAATTCAAATTCCCATTTTTCAATATAACAAAACCAGCTCAATGTTTTGGTAAAAACTCATCTATGACTATAGAGGTGATCAAAGGTTTAGAATGTATTTTAACACATACCACCAATCGACTGACATATGGATCTTATCTAAGTGCCAATAATACCAATTTCTATAGAAATCTTCCTGCAGGCAACTATTCCTTGGAATGTTTTGTACCATCACGTGATGGATCCATTTGTAAGAAACAAACTACATATATCAATATTAATCAGCCATCTCGAGTTCGTCTGAATACCACTAGACTCAATCCTAAGTGCAACAGAGATGGAAAAGAAAATATGTTATTGAATGCTTATGGAGGTGTACCAATCAATGGATCCTCTTATATGTTTGTTGGAAAGTATGCCAATGCAACTGGCCCTGCTTTGAATGTTTCTTACTGGGTAGATGGTGTCTATTCAATCAACATTACAGATTCACAAGGTTGTGTTACCACTTATGACAACTTTACAATAAGTAGACCCCCTGCATGTGCGATGGTTATGGATCAACATGGAATACCCATAAGAGGCAGTGGATTCTCTTTGATTCATCCTGGAAATGATTTAGCACTCGCATTAGGTGTTGGATTGGGAGTTGGTATACCAGTTCTGGCTGCTGCAATAGTAGGTGGTATATTTTTATATCGCAGACGAATGAGAGCAACTATCACACCTTCTAGAGCACCGAACACTATACCTATTTATCTTGGAGGTAAAATCCAAACTATCGATAACTTTTAAAACAATAAACGAATTAATATATAGATTACAATCGATCATTTCAATAAATATGTACATAAATTGTTTTTTAGGTATTTTATTTTAAATTTATTGGTCCATCGCTTTGGCTTGTTGTTGTAAAATGTTGGTAGTTGGTGGTTGGGTTTGTGTTTGTGCTTCAGACATTCTTTGTTCCAATGCTTTCATTGCCAATGCTCTTCTTCTGTCAACATCGACAGAGGTAACTGGTCCTGATGATGCTTGGAATCCTTGACCTGTATTATAGGAAGGTAGAATGGAGTTATTTCCATTATGTGGTGTAATCAACTTTATCTTTGTAGCAATCTTGTAAAAAATGTTTGAAACAAATTGTATTGGTGCTCTGTCGTAAGAAATTATAAGTATAATGATAATATGACATATGAATGTATGATACTAACTGTATTGGATCAGGGAAAAATGTTGAGAATGAAAATGTTTCACTTCTATCTCCTTTTACACCACCTTTTAATTGATAGAATCTGAGATAGAACCAACCAAAATATGCTCCAAATATGATAAATGGTAGTGTGTGGCCAGATGAAGACCAATCAAAGTAAAAACAACACTAATGGCTATCGATATCGATGTTAAATACTTGACTCTGACTTTGGTAAAGAAAATTTGAACCTCTTGCTCAGGGATCAATTGTTTCAATGCAACAGAGAATGCTGTAATAACTCCTGAAAATCCACAAATATTTGTTGCATAGAGAAGTAATGGGTTACCAACAAATATATATAAGAAAGTAAAGAAAAAAATGTTCCAACTCCAGATAAATATTAACAATTCCAATGAACTTTAAGAACTCTGTTGATCCCCAAACTGGTTCCAAGTATTTTCCCATCAACAGTAATAGAATGATATTGAATATTCCCTTATACATGATAAAGATAAGTAGATGAGCTTAGCAAATATCAACAACGATGTCATGTAACTTACAGAAAACAGATAAATTTCATATAAACCAGCTGTAAATAGTGTCCATAAAAAGAAATATGGTGGTGCAATACTAAACCATTGATTGTTAATAGCACGATCAATTATGTAGGCAACATGAATACATACAAACCAGCATTGATGGCAAAATAAGATATAGTCTGTGGAGCAAAAAATACACCTATAAACAGAAAGAATGCTAATATACCTGCTATAGTTTTACTTAATCTAGGTAAATTATTGAAAGGGTTATTATTAACCTAATGTAAAGAACATAATAAGTATGAAGCTAGATGTGTTGATCAATGCTTAATCTATAGTTACATATGTTGGAGTTGATTCCATCTTCTAATAAATTGTATGTACTCTTCAACAACAAAGAAGTTAATCTATTGAATGAAATAATCAAATTAAAATTTTGTTTTTCACATTTTTAAACGTGGCAATAAACTTGTGTCAAATTTGTTTTATTTTTATTATTGATCTTCTTGTTTGCAACTAACTGTTGTTTGTTCTTGTTTTTCTTTTGGTGCCATATTGATAGTAGAGTCTGTAGTTTGATTTCTTGGGGGAAGTAGATGCACTTTGTTTGGGAATGCAATTTCAAAAACATCTCTGTACTCAGAAGCAAATTTGACATCTATGCCATTTCTGATGTAGTCTGGTAGTTCTTCATAGTCTATCTTATTATTAAGTGGTATAATTATTGCAGATAGTTTTGATCTTTTTGCAGCAATGGTTTTCTCCTTTACACCTCCAATAGTGAACACCTTACCAGTTATAGTAATCTCACCTGTCATACCTAAATTATTTACAACTGGTTCATTCATTGCCAACGATAGCAATGAGGTAACCATTGTCACACCTGCTGATGGACCATCTTTCGGGATACTTCCTTGGGGGGCATGCATATGAAGTGAATACTAGATAATTAATGATAATAGTCAATTAGTATAACAGTTAATATCAAACGCCATCATGTAGATATTACATTTTCAAAAAACTTATTTTCAGGATCGATTTCATAGAGGAAGTTCTTTGCGTATGTGTAGGCAATATTGGTACTCTCTGTCATAACATCTCCAAGCTTACCAGTCGTTCTGAGCTTAGGTGAGCCACTGGATTTCTCTGCTATCGTTTCAATGTAGAGGGTAGATCCTCCTCTTTGTGACCAAGCTAGTCCATTGACAACACCTACAGGTGTAACATCATAGTATCTATCAGAGGAATAGGATGGAATTCCTAGATAGTCTTCAAGGTTTTCAGTATCAATGATAATATCAGGTGATCCATTAACCAATTCCAAAGCCGCTTTTCTTGCAATCTTTTCAACTAAACGTTCCAACTCTCTTATTCCTACTTCACGACTATAGAATTTGACTAACAATTGAATAACTTCATCCGTAATTTTAAGTTGTTCCTAGATGTATGAGTTAATTAATAAATATGGGTTCGTAAAATATAAAATCTATCTACTTACAGTTTTGATTCCACATTCCGCCAGTGTTTTTGGAATAATAAAATTCTTTACAATTTGTATTTGTTCCTCTTCAACATATCCAGATAGATAAATTACTTCCATACGATCAAATAGTGGACCAGGTATGGTTTGATCTGTGTTTGCAGTACAAATGAATAAAACTCTTGAAAGGTCAAATGGAACATCCAAATAGTGATCAACAAAAGATGAATTTTGTTCAGGGTCTAAAACTTCTAGTAGTGCAGAGGCTGGATCACCCAAATTTCTCTTACCAATCTTATCAATTTCTAAGGATAGACTTGGAATAAATATATTGATCGATATAAAGCTCAAATAAAGTTACATACCATCGATTAAAATAACAGGATTTGAAGTCTGTACTAATTTCATACATTGAATCAGTTTACCAGGCATGGAGCCAACATAGGTACGACGATGACCTTTGATTTCACCTTCATCAAATAGACCACCAACAGAGAACCTAAAGAACTGACGTTTGAGACATTTGGCAATTGATTTACCAATCGATGTCTTACCAGTTCCTGGTGGACCAACAAAACAAATGATTTTTCCTTGTACCGATCCTTTGATGTGTCCTACTGATATAAATTCGAGAATACGTTGCTTTATATTGACAAGTCCATAGTGATCTTGATCGAGAGTCTCTTTAGAGTATTTCAAGTCAAAATACTCTGGCGAATAGATTCCCCATGGTAAATTAGTAAGCCAATCTAAATAATTTCTACATGTATTATATTCCAGTGACGATGGGTCTATTGTTGATAGTTTATTCTGTGAGAGAGAGTTAATAAAAATATATCTTTATAGTAATGTAAAAATTTCTTACAATTTCATCATCAATCACTTTCTTTTGAGCTTCTGGAACATTCAATTTGGAAAGTCTCTTAATATATTTCTGTACAACTTGTTCTTTTTCATCAAACTCAACACCAAGTTGTCGCTTGATAGATTTGAGCTGTTCTACCAAGAACAACTTTTTTTGAGTATTAACTTTTTCACTTTCTAAATCGCTATCATGATATTCGGTTAATATGATGATACTAGATAGTAGTTCAATAAGATATATTTTACAAACCTGAATATCTTTTGTTGTTGCTCTAACAGACTTTCTTCATTCTTTAAAATATTATAGATTAGATCCAACCTATCCAAAATAGATGGTTTCTCAAGAATCTCTTGACATTGCGTTGGATAGTTTAGTCCGTAATAGTTGATAATAGAAGATATGAAAATCTCTGGATCTTTAATAGTTGCAATATTTTTGTCGTAATCTAATGATGGATTGCTTTTATAGCACTCTGGGTACATCTTATTGTATCGTTTGATCAATACGCCAATTAATAGCATTTTAGCTTCTATTCTAGACTGTTCTTCTTCATCTTGCTACAAAATATAAATCAGTAAAAGTATCCATAATTGATGGATTAGGTACTTACGATGGTTTGCGATGGAAACTCTTCAATTTTAAAGAAAAAATTGTGCATTCTCTTTGAAGTTAAGTTTTGAAGTGATTCTTTGCTATCTGATAGTTTTATACGTTGCTTCACCTCGAAATAGTCATATCCAAATGCTGTGAAGGTGATCTGTGCTAACACACCAACAGGATGGACCTTATCAATGGAATTGTGATCCAATGGTGAATCTGCATGTATCTCTCCGCGAAATTCATCTTTAATCAAAAAAAGACCAACAAAGATCTTTCCAGATGAGTTGGGTATCAACATATTCCTAAATTGACTCGATAGATGAATTGGACCCTTAGATCCAGTGAAATGAATTGACTGTGAAGGATATATTAAAACCTCATTGTTGATTGGCATATCCTTGTCTATGATGATAATACAAGAGTTGTTGACCATTAGTAAATACTCTCTAGATACAGCATTTTATTGTTTGATGCTGAAAATACCTTTTTTACTTTGTTTGTCAATCTTTGATAATGCTTCGACTGCTTCTGAGCTAATAGTTGAAAAATCATCGATGCGCATTGGAGTGCTTGTCTTTTCATTCTTTTTAGAGTATAATCTAGTTGTTAACGCAATAGAGTTGATATTGTTATTATTACATGGAGTCAATAAACTACTCCTACTATACAATGGGTTATTTAATATACTACATTGTTTATTGTTGTTGTATAGGTGATTAGTATAATAGTTTGAACTACGCAAAGTAGACCTGTTTCTTGGTATTAATTTGTGCATCTTTATTAATGATGAATGAAGATCACCACAGCAGAGTTTATACACATGCAATTAAGTGACAAATTAAATTTATATTAATTTTTTAAAAATTCAACTACATTAATGTTTGTTGTTCATAACGTGCCTTTCGTAACTACATTAGTTTTTTGTCAGTGCTAAGCAGCATCAAGATGTCTCACAATAATAATATTAGAAGAAGCAATAGTAGTATTCCCATTACCTCTGGTGTTGTTCCCAGTAGCAGCTCAACCAATACCAGCACGTCGACTGCTTCTAGTGCCACTGGACCTGGTGCTCAACCAAGTTTGACTACTAGTAATAGCAGCTTGAGTACCAGTGGTTCCTCTCTTACTAATTCGACCAGTGGTACACATACTACTCCTATTAGAGGCAAAACCACACCAACCAAAACAAAGAGTCTTAGAGAAAGTGCAAACAATGTTAAAAATGATAAAGACAATCAACAACAACAACAACAGCAGCAACAACAAGAACAACAACCAACTATCTCGAAACAAAAAGCTTTCAAAAAGGATCTACTGGAGATGAAGAAGCAAGAGATCATATCAAAAGGAATACATCCTGATTCCATCGTAACACATCTTGAAGAGCGATACTCTGAGCTTATGAACACCTATCTTCCAGAAAACATTGTAATATTCACAGAGTTACAGGTATGTTCATTAATTTACAAGATTCGAATACAGTTACCGCTAACAATTAAATATCCATTGGTAGAAAGAATGGAATACACCAAAATTCCTAGATGATCCACAGTATTATATTAGTAAAACAGGTAGCAAAGTGCTATTGTCTGAAAATATGGTAAACAACTATTCTGAAATCAAGACAATGGTAAATATTGGTTCATACATAGATCTTCTATCATTCCTAACTCATTATTTAGAATCAATTGGAAGCATATGTAGTTATATCATTGACAGATTTAATATCTAGAATTGGAGATCTAATTAGCTGCATTTTTATCTATTCTCCATCAGCAAACGATACAAATAGTCACATAAAAATCTTAATTGTAATGACCTCAAAGTAATCAGTGATTTTTGAATTGGACAATGCTAACTTTAAATAATTTTAACTAGAACTCAATGTTGAGTCCACTTTTTAATTTGTCTGATATGGCCGATAATCAAAGAAGTAGATTGGTTTCCTTTTCTTTAGAAAAAAAAAAGGTATCCGAAACAAAGGTAAGATAGAAAATATATTTTGTTTTGTGATAATCACTATTAATTGGCTTCCTATACCACAACAGTTGAAGAAATATCCAGCTATTCACGATTATGTGGTTTTGGCTGAAAACTTTGAGTTTACATCAACTTATGTTCGAGTTGATGCTGTTCGTAATCAACTTAATATCCTCATTCTCCTTTATAACCTCATGAACAAAAATGCCTCAAACATCGAAGAAATTCAGTTGGCTTACAGAAAAGAAGTTGAAATTAATAAAAGAATGAACTAACGGTTGCAACTTTCAAATATAATGTATTATTTTAATTCAAGATTTGTAAAGAGATTGTTTGATTCTATCAGAGTCTGATATTGTATCATCCTTTCTAAGAGCCAGAAGAGTCTTCTCCACGATTGAGAATATATAGTACTCTGAATCGGCATCATCAAATGTTTTCATTAACTCGTCAATATGGCTCTAATCGATATTTTCCAACTTCTCAATGGATTTTGGAGGAATGGTCTCTACTGGATCGTCGGCTTGCAAACTAATTTTTCTATTAATATCAATAACATTCATTGACAACATAATGGTTCATTTTTGACACAATTATGGAAATCTCAATAAAGTCATATGGTAGAAGCACAGTTAATTTCAATCATCGAGTTTCAATTTTTGCAACAATTATTAAAATTCAAATACCTCTCAGCAAACAACCCTTAGTCCTCCTCCACAGAAAGGTTTTAACATGGTTGAGCATCTCATTGTCTGTGACGATCCGAGCTCATGGGAGGAATTCTGCTGTCGATATCTCCTTGCACGTAGGCACTCCTTTGTGCTGCTTGGAAAGACATCAATTACCATAGGGGAGTACTTTGGTGATGCACAACGCACCAAAATAGTGAATCCACACACATCATTCACTCTTTCCTGTTCAGCTGAGCCAATGTTCATCAATCTTCAGAATCAATACCCGAAATAGTTCCACTCTATTGCTTCCGAGAATGTCTATCTCAATACTGCTGCTCTGCCTCTTTCTGAAGCTTCTTTCCTCTGTCCATACGCTCCTATTTAGACAGCCAACTCTGATCTCGTTTAGCTCTCGCAGTTCAGTCTATCAACATCTAAACCAGCCATACAATATATTCCAACTTCAAAGCCATCCCTTTATTATATATTTATTCATTCAATAAAATATATCTTTCACAAAAGTTAAAACTATCTAGAGATAGTTCTATTTTGAGCAATACTTGTAAGTAAAAAAAAGTTGAAAAGTTGTGTTCCTCGAGCAAGGTCAATGGTTCTGTCAAGCGTTTCATTGAGGACTACCAGCATCTTCTCACATCCAAGAGGACAGAGGAGAGGATCTAGATCTAGATTTGTGAGTTTGATGAAATGTGAAGTAACAAAGATAATTGATAAAAAATACAATAATATTTTATTTATAAAGAAAGAAGCCGACAACATAATCATTCATTGTTTACGCAAAAATGTTTGTTTATGCTTGTGATAGCTTCGTTAGCATAATTCAATATGTCAGCGATGTGCTGATGAATGGTTTGAAGAGAACAATCTTGTTCAATGACGACTCTAAAACTCCGAAGTTTGAGAACCATTTTTTAATGAATACTTGTGACTGCATCTGAGTTTTTGTTGATTAAATCAACAAGAAGATTTATTGTTTCCAAAATCTTAATGTTGTCATTCTTTACCACATAACTCAATAGCTTGTTGAGTAACTCCACCAATTGTATTTCAATTTTGAGGAAAGGAAGTTGAACATTAAAAGAAACCGACATATGTTTGAATTTTACTTGGGTGTCCGCTGGGAGTTTATAAATGATAGTAATCAGTTCTTCAGAGTACTTAATTTGGTACTGGATGTTGTTTTTAAGTTCTTCGATGAACTCGTTGGCTTGATCTATGATGGGTTGTTTGTTTTTGATCTGAATTTTACCAGTGGCGAAGTCTTCGAAATAACCTTTGATAGCTATGAGTGTAAATGATGTCTTACTTATGACTTGACGATATTGTTGAATGATCTTCATATAGTCTATGTTCCCCACATCTCTCGACAACTCTCTGAGTTGGAGATAAAATGGTTGTGGGTCGATTGGAGGACTGATTTCAGGACTTTGTGGAAGATTAGTATTCTTGAACATTTCTTTGTTATTTGAAATATTTGAAAAATATATTTAAACTATTTATTTACAATTTTTGAAATATGATTTTATTGTAATAAAATACCAATGTTCTCAGATTGGAATATGTTGCAAATATAACAATGATAAAACTGTTAGCTTATTCAACAACAACTTCATCATGATAAAATATACTTGATGTTTAAATATTATAACGGTTATCCAATTTGAATTTAAATTTAAATTAAAAATTATAAGCTTCTTTGATATATAAACTCTAAACTATACTCATTTTAGTTTTAAGATAGAATTAAACAAATTATTTAATAATATCTTTTATTATCTATAGTTAATTAATTAATTTTAGATTTATCATTATTTACAGATTTAATTATCAATCATTTTTACAAGAGTTATAAATATGAATAATTATTTAAATATACACAAATATTATAGTAAAAGCATGGCTCTCCAAGAGTCAAGATACAACGCTAGTATTACTAAATTAGAGAATGTAGATTTTTCACTTGTAACCAAAGTGAATCAACCACAACAACAGCCACTTCAACAAAAGGATAGACATTTCATGATGCCAACAGAATCTTCGAAGGCAAAGATTAGTAATAATAGTACACCAATTGCTCCAGTCATGTTGCCAAATGTCATTAGAAGAAAGATATATGCTCCAAACATTAAGGAACATTATATAAATCCAACAGTTTCATCACTGGTATGTTAAGTGAAAATACTTTTTAATTTAAATTATTAATTAATATTTAAAGGCCAAACAGATTCCAAAAAAAGGTTTGGATCAAGGAAATAAACCTCTGGAAAGAGTTGCCCATAGAGAGTTAGCTGTACCAAGCATCAACAAAAGATTTATGAATCCTACAGTTTCATCAAACGTATGTAGATTATTAATATCAATAATTATTTATTAATTAGATAAATACAGGCCAAGGAACAGATTCCAAGTGAAGATTTGGATCAAGAAAAGAAGCCTCTGGAAAGTGTGACTAAAAGAAGGTTAGAGGTACCAAGCATCAACAACAGATTCATAAATCATACAATTTCATCTGGCGTATGTATATTATTATACAATACTTAAATAATATTAATTGGAAGTTTAAAAGGCCAAGAAACAACCTAGGATTAAATCTGTGGATCAAGAAAAGAAACCTCTGGAAAGAGTGACTAAAAGAACGTTAGGTGTACCAACCATCAAAAACAGATTTATCCAAGACACCATATCATCAAAGGTAATAGAGTGTTAAAATAATTCTAAATTGTTAATTAATATATCTGTTATTTGTATAGGGCAAGAAACATAAACCTAGTGTACCTATGGATATATTAGAAACTACTTTGGCAAGAGTCAACAAAAGAATCTTAGATGTACCAACCATCAACAATAGATTTGTCCAAGACACCATTTCATCAAAAGTATTATAAATTTAAATAACAAATCTAAAGTATATATTAATTAATCTTTTATGAATATAGGCCAAACAGCAGTTTAAAAGTCATAGAGTAAGATCGGAGTCCAACAGAGTTACACCAGAGTCTACAGAGGTAAAAGATTGTGAGAATCTTATTGTTGAAAGTGGCTTTTTAATACATTTTTGTATTATTATCAGTATAATTGTAAGTATCTGTATGTATCTGTAAGTATGTATAGAAGTATATTAAAATTGAATAGTGGTTGGTTGGACGGTTTCGGTAGGTATCTATTAATAGATTTTTCTTTTTTCTTTTCTTCTTCTCTTTCTCCAAAATTAACTCCAAGGGAAATCGGTCCAGCAGATTGAGCAACATTGGTTCCGACAGCTGTGACTAAGGAATAATGTTGCTCAAATGAGATAGTCAATAGAGTTGGGAACTTGAGACTATCTCATTTTCTCGAAAGAGAAACTACTGGCCGTCGTGGCTAAGGTCAACAATCAATTTTGAATGGAGGCGAGCTGTTCAAAATGATTGTGGATGTAGAGTCACATGATGATTGATTCTAAATCAATCGATCATGTCTCGGCGTAGGAGGATCAGGATCCTGGAAATATACTATTCATACTTGTTTGTGTTTGTCATAACATACTTTGACAAACACCACATCACTGGGAATTGGTCTAACTTAAGATCCTTGAGTTGCAGGAGGGGAGGTTAGACTGTGATGGAAAGATGAATATGTACTCATTAAATCGGCATTTAATTGAGACAGTTTCCTTTGATACCTCGGCTCATATACATCTTCGACCTTGACATAGGAATCAAGTGGGACTTGGATTCTTATGGTTACACACTCACAAAGATGCTCTTGGTCTTTGGAGGCTCGAGTGTGTAAGCCACTGTGGTGCCAGTCGGACTCCACCTCCGCGTGGTTGGCACCGGGAAACTCCATGAACATCAAAGTTTGCCGAACTTGATGTTCATGGTGGCTAAGAGAGTCCATCAATTTTCTAATCTTTGCATCACCCACTCACACACTGTTTTGTTGATCACCAGATCAATCTTGTATTATATCTTATTATTTTTAGATCAACAAGCACTTCACCCCACATTCCAAGTTCACTTGTGTTGCAAATTTATTTCATTTTTAGAGACTCATAGTTTTGTTAGTCAAAGTGGCTGTGTAATTCTCATCACGGACAAGATATGTGAATATAGATTGGATATTATGAATTCAAGTTTGGAGTATCACCAAGACAAAGCTACTCTTCGGAGATAATGAAGCTTGCACTACTTCTAAGAGTATAAATATATTGCCATAATAGACATGATAATATTGTTCTTGTACAAGAGTAACTATGGCAGAATCTTCTCCTATTCTACAGAAGATGGGATCTTGACCAACATCATCTTTCAACGATCTTCAAACACTTTGCAACAGCTCCACCAATACACACAACTCCAGATCCGAGAATTCTAATCTATCTTGTCAGCTAGATGAATATAGTTAAGAAATGGTACATCCGGTATTTGCGAAGGTAACTATTATATAAACTTAAGCAATTTTCAATGATGATACTAATTTTTCTATTTTTTAAATCAGTTTTAACATTGAATATCGATGGTATTGTGTAAGACGAAATAGAGTCGAGCGGTGTAATCTTAAACAGCTTTCGATCATCTCGGTGCATACAAGCATCATCCACAGCGCCAGAATTGACATCGATAATATAGTTTATGCAACAATCGCTTTACATTCGTTGGGTAATGTTCCAATATAGCAATGGCAAATTCTTTCAAACAGTGACAATACAACAAAACGACCAAGAAGTTTACAACTCTTCGTCAAGTTGATCGAGGACCTGGTCAATTTCATTAGGTATGTTAGCACTAGCATCACGGGAGTTTCATTGTACCTTACTAACTATATATATTACAGGTCTAAGCTCAGGTTATATGAAGATTTGGAGAGAAAAACAATTCATCGATGTGTGCTTCTGTCATTTGTTTTTCAGGCGCGTAAAATATTTGTGCTTGTTGTTAGATCTTTTGTTTAATTCACTTGTGCCAACTATCTCTATCGAAAGCATGTTGTCTAAACTCCTGTCTCTCACAAGCTCTGTAGCAGTATGCTCCAATTGCATCAAACATACAGCAGTTCCCTTTCTTTGGTCCAACTAATCTCATGTTTGTTTCTACAGTGCGCCATCTGACAAGAGCAGTAGGTATATTCTGATAGATGCATGTTGTCTCACAACTGACATTCAATTCGCAACCTCAGTTCATGGCAACTTCAAGAGTGTATTCCACATGGCCGGCTCGTTCTTCATTGACAACAGCAACTACATCATAGATATTGAGTCACTGAAGAGAGAGAGGATCCAGATCGAGGTTTTACCCAACAACTATTTGGAGGCTTAGACTGTTTTAAAGAGAGCGGTCTACAACTCTGGTCACGTTCACATCGACGAATATGATGTCAGTCTCAACAATTCAATTCGTGTCAAGCAATCTCTGGCCACATCCCTCTCTACTCAACAATTCCACAATGACGCAGATCGAGAGCTGCTTCAAAGAGTTCTTCAGTCGACTCAAGTCAGCATGCGACAAGACCAACACTATTGCATTCATGAGTGGTTTCACACTTCTTGCAATGTCCGAGTTCCCATCTGAATTCAACATCACAACTGACTTGACTCTTGAGCCAAAGTACTCTTCGATCTATGGCTTCACAAACACTCATGTCAGGGATAGACTGGATCTCATCGTTCCACCACCATAAAGTCATCTATTCTCGATCACTTGAGAAGTGAAAACAAAGGATATAGGTTCAGCAAGGATAAAACCTGATGCTCTCTACAACGCAGCAAAGGTACTCTTTTCGACGACTTCAGCTGTACAGTTCAAGAGCTGAGGAGTGAGGTTATTGATGTTATTCATCAAATCTACTCCTGATTAACACCTTCTTAGGACCCATTGGACTTCTCCAGAAGATATCAGATCCCAACACTCTACTAGCTCAATTGACACTCAACTTGGTCACCAAACAACATCTTGGTCGCTATGCCACTCATCTCGAACAATATCAAATGCGATAGAAGACAATCAAGTCCCAGTACAAAAACCATGTTGAACAGTCGGTAGATAATATGATGAAAATCCAACAAATGCAGATTCAACAATAGAGTCAAGATCGCAAACTTTTTAGTCTCTCATGTACTACACC